>JASANB010006194.1:0-88811 GCA_030248155.1 Sabatieria punctata
GACAGTAGCGTGAAAAAAAAAGATCCAGTTTGTCTACTGGTACTTTATTTTGATGCAAAATCTATAAACCATAATCCATGTGCACATTTCTGAACCGATCAATACTTAGCATATTATCGTATTCCGCCAAACAAATCATTTGGATACCTCCTTCTGGTACAGGAGTTCCAAACATAACATCGATCATAACCGAACCTTCGTGCACCAATTCAAAATGACCACCATCTTCACAATCTGCACTCAAATCAAACACAAACAAACAGTGAGTCTCCTTGAACTCTTCCATATTAATGTAATTGGCCTTGTTTTCTTGAGCTAATCCCAACGACTCGAACATTTGCATGTATGGGCGTACATAGGCGTTCTGTCTGAAGTTCATTTTCAGAGGCTCGTGTGGGTAAACCTTCGATCCAGCCACCACCTTCACTTCGCGAATGTCATAATTTTTGAAACGAAACGGGTTTCTATTATAGGCACCATAGTAAGCCGTGCTGTCTACGAAACCGAACACTATTCTGCGTGGTATCTGTCCTTGAAAAAATGAATTGCTTGGTGTACTGCGTCTGCCGGCAGCCACGTGCATGGTGGTAACAGTCGTTCTTCTTATAGGATATTTTGCTGTGTACTTATTCAGTACACTCTCGATGCTCAGTTGTATCGATTGAAGCACCGTCACCTTACGCACATACATTATCATGTCCACAACATGAAGTTTGAAATTTGCTCCCGCCGCATAGGACATCAATGCAAAGCTGTCTGGGTTTCTGAACAGTTCGATTGTCAGTTCGATATTAGGCAGCATTAGTTTGTCAGATTCAAACAGATCGCAGTGCAATTTGGCCATACTTTCCACCACAGCCGCGTCATTGTTTTGCGTTGCAAACCAACGTCTGCGCTGCACATGCCCTTTGTTTGTAGCCACTTCCAAACCATCCGCGTAATTGTGGTCCTGCTCCGGTTCATCTTTTGCATACAACGCTGCTTGCAATTGACACTTCTTAACCGTGCGATCGTAATTGAGCTCCGATTGTAGCCACGCCTGGTAGGCATAATTGTCTCCACTGTCGTGCGTCAACTTCGAATTCAGGTAAACTTTAACCTGCCGAAAAAACGTGCTGCCCAATAAATTTATCGGCGCTACATCGACTGGAGCCTCTGGAGTTGGTGCGGCCAACACTGCACCATCTTCATTTTGTATTTGGAATTTTATGTAAATATAATTCCGGTTCAGATCGACAAAATTAGGATTTGCATCTATGACGAATTTGTAGGGGCCGGCAGCTGTGCACGTGTTGATCAAACGAACCGGCTCCCAATGCGACGACTGAATGGACACTTGGGTGGGTAAAATAGTAAACAAGTCCAATTCACTTTTTGTACAGGGTGTTGACTGATGGTCCACTAACTTCGCCATGTTCACTCGTAGTAAATGCCAAGCTGATCACGTTTTACCACTCTTTTAGCGGGTGTTTTACGTTTAGTTACTTTTCCACTTTTCACCGGCTCCACTAATCGCAAGGCACCACCGCTCTGTACCTCCGTTTGTTTGACAATGTGCTTCGCGCCTTTGTTCGCTAGACGTTTAACTGCTGCACCGCTACGTTTGCGCACTGACCGGCCGAGTTCTTTGCCTTCCACTAAATCGCCTGCGATTTGTGCACCAGTAGTCAGTGCTTCTTTACCAATCGACTTTGCAGCAGTTTTTGCAACAGGCAGTATAAATCGAAACAACGATCGAAAAATCGATCCCAAACCGGCTCCTCTTTGATACGGTAATGCTGCGCTAAATCCTCCACCTGTTTGTGCTGCTTGCGTCTGATAATACTGAAGCCACTTTTTACTGTCCAGTGGTACAAATACAGTTCTCATTTTTCGCGTTTAAAATGGAGTTTCACAATACACTTTCCAAACATGTACTCAATGTACTTATTCACATCAGTTTTAATTTCAATCAAAATACTGCTGAACTCTTTGCTGAGCACCTTCACGTAGTGAGGACTAATGAACGAATGAACAACGATGTCACCGTAGCTACCTGATATATGTAGGCACAATGCGTAGCAACTTCTCGCGCGTATCACCGATTATTTGGCCTTCAATAATATTGCAGTACACAAAAATAGATTCAAAACCTCCACGCGTATCTGGTGGGTACCTAGCCAGCGTATTTTTCACGTGAATATGCCTATCGAATCCTAACATGTACTGCAACAAACCTGACAGTAGTACATGTTTTACAATTTTGGAGTCAATCACTATGCGCACCCGTTTTAGCATTAGGTCTAACTCAAACACCAATCCCACCATTAACTGTTTCAGAAGGCCTTTCTTTTTACTCGTTTTATCCACAGCGCGTTTATTCTTTAGCTGTTTCAGTACTTTTGTTTGCGCTTTAGCTTTTCTTTCAACAGGATGCAAATGCTTTCGATTCGGCATAGCTTTGATTGCTATTTGATCATTGATACTGGACAATAAGTCTCCGATGTCTTTGTAAAAACCAACTGGAATTTCTAGGCATACATAGCTGTTGTCAGTCAGCAATACCCATATGTGATTGTTGTGCAAACGGCCGCCATATCGCACGTCTTTATCGTGTACATTGAAAACATCAACGGGCACCATTTTACCGGAGAATTCATCGTTTAAATTGTTCCATGAATAGGGGTATTGTATCTCCGTCAATGCTACGTTATATTCACCATGTAGCTTTACAGTTTCAGGCAACATAACACGAAAATTTGAAGTACTGTTGCCTATATGAGTGTTGCTCGGCAGAGTTATGTAAAATGACTCCGGCGTCTCCATTAAGACTCTGTATTACGCTGTTTCAGTTGAGGATTCGGTACCAAGACACCCAACGAACTGCTCAGGAAGACCGTAAACAGCTTACTGTCCGTGCTCGGAAAGAACGTCAGGTTCACCAGACTCACAATGATGACAATGTACAAAATTAGAACTTGAGCGACAAATTTAAACATTTCATATCTCTTAACAGTCGCGCTGTCGCTGAATATGCTACCGGTGCCATTGCCGTTTCCATCGGAGTCACCTGACAACACCATTATAGCTCGAACAATTCCGATTCCTGTACCCAAGTAGGCTTTTTCTGATGCTTCCACTTAACAAAATGATGCAGTCCTGCGTTTTTACGGTTTTCTGACTTTGTGATTTTTTCGATTTCTCTCAGTGGTCCAACTTTTGGAATAACTCTCACCAACTCTGGCTCGTAAAATATGCCCTCAATGGCTTCTCCCGCGATATCCTCCAATTTATAGGTCGCTGGCGCACGATTTCTGAGCACACCACTCACTCTGAACACTTCTGTTGTAAATGAAGGCAAATAGCCTTTACTTAGCTTGTGCTTTTCACGCGTTATGCGCACAAAGTCTCCAACTTTATACTTGTACTTCTGTTTGTTCAGGCTCATCGATTTACCGTAGAGCTTTTGCCAGAGCTTCTCCGCATTTTTCTTGGTCACATCGACTGGTTTCATGCCCGTTGTTTTGCATACCGAGTTATTCATGGCAGTTACGATGCGCTGCACAACATCCACATAACGAAAGGTTTTCATTCGTGTGAAGTAGCGGTAAATTCGAGATTTTAAATGTCTCACGTAGATTTCCGCCATGGCTGCTTTTACATCGGGACTCGTGGCCGAAAAGTAATATATGCACTGCTCTTTAAGATAGGACTGAAACTTGTTGCCAGTAAATTCTTTGCCACGGTCTGTAGTTAGATACCAGCATTTTCGACCAGATTTCTTTAGAATGTCATCAAGTGCCTTCGCAACTACTTCAGCAGTTTTGTTTTTGATCGATCGCACGAACAAATACCTCGAAAATGCATCGACCACCACCAGCAGAAACGTACAATTGTTATTGTACGATTTCAGTGCTGACATATCTGCGAGGTCGGCCTGCCAATGAACATCTAGGCCTCCAGTGATTATTTTATTTCGCTTAAACTTTTTTCGATACTTCCTGTGTAATGTGTACGTGTCTTGACGCGCCAAAAACGCGCGAACATCGTTTAGCGTTATTGATTTATCATATTTCTTGGCGACACGGTACAACGGATACAAACTAGTATAACAACATTCACTAGATGGATCGTAATACAGCTTACTTAACAACCTTTCAGTGTTCATACTTTTTGATGATATGGCTGCCAAATTCCTGTTTCCGGTATATAGACTCGAGTTGGTTTCCTTTCTTGTCTGTTCGCGTTAGCATCACGATACGGTGTCACTGACATTTTATGAAATGGGCGCATTTTTCCCGTATCAACTGCTCCTTCATACGGTGTCCATCTATGTTGCTCTTTAATAGGAGTTACTGCTTCGGTGTCATCATCCTGATCAAGCATTACCGCCATATCTGGCAATGGTTCGGCGTGTGGAGTTCCAACGGCCCTGTCCCACCAAAATGTATTTGTCACTGCTTCTTGAGGTACATTGCTTTCTTTCAGGGCCATTGCAAACGGCTGCCAGCCAACCGGTGGCTCTCGATTACGCGCCGGTCTCGTGTATAAGTGAATCAAATCGGTCAAATTGCTGTTTTCTATTACGTTTCCTCTGACTATAACTTGTCCTTTGTCATCGACAGCTATCGCAGGGCTGCGCGAAATATGGTCCAACAAAATGCGTCCTTTGCTTCTTACATTTTTAGGCAATCCAGCCAGTATGGTATCTCTATTGGTTTCAACGTTTTTCATTTCAACAGTCAATGGTTTGTTCATTTCTTGGTCTCTCATGTTTATGTATTTATGCAGCAATTGATTGTACTGAATTTGTTTCAGGTCCGCTGGCACGTTTTGCTGAGAGAGCAGATGCTGCATGTTGCTGTCCATATCGCTGAGTTGTTGCACCGCCGGATTACCCAAAACTTGTTGCTGCTGCATTAAATGAACCAAATGTTGCGGTACCAATGCCATTTTTCTCACCGCATCCATTATTATTTGCTCAATGCTTCACTCAGTAGACCGGCGGCGATACCCAAAACTGGCCCGATTAGAGCAGGCAAAAATCCTCCAGACTGCTGTGCTATTACAGATTGCTTTTCACGGACTGAGACTTTTTTGTCTACTAAGCTCCTTAGTATTTTCTGATGTCTTTTCAAACTTCTCTTTTGTTTTTCAGTCAAACGCACGTTACCAAGGAGAATGTTATTGATAATTTCAACCAGACACAAAATCAAGTCTTTACTCGCAGTTGCAATAATTGCTTGCTGCTGCTTTTTATTAGCTTTCGACAACACTTTGAGAAAATCAAAATTTCGTTTCAGTCTAGCGCTCATTGCACCAACCGCTCACTTCGGTACATAACAGTAACACTGCTCATTCGGAAAAATATTCGTCCTTAGGCGCACTTTATCGTGTTTCTGACGTGGTGACAAATCGACCAACAAATATCCGTAGGGAGTTGAACAGACATCGTTGTAGGCTTGCGTAAAGTACTTTTGTTGACCTGGAAACACTTGCCTAGCAAGTTGACTGCATTGCAGTTTGTCACTTATGTTTTTCAGCAAAAACAAATACTGTGAATTGATTCGCGCTGTACGTAGGCATTTCAGAAACAAGTTTTGCGTAATCAATAGTACAGATACGTTGCAGTGGTGAGTATATTTGCAGAACAGTTTATCCAATTGTTCGCTCTTCTTGTTGTTGAGATCGTTTGCAAAATCATCCAACACAAAGAATTTTGGCACATTTGTTTGTTGTGCAAACTGCTCCAAAGTAGGTAATCCTTCGTGCATTTGCACTCTAGCCTGTTTAGCTAAGTTATCGTAGGTTGGCTGCCACAGACTATAGCACCAGATAATTTGTTGCGGTGGCGTGTCGAACAAGTAGTCGATATTTTCAATCAATCGCTTTACTAACTCTGTCTTTCCACTTTGCGTACAGCCGCTAACAATTATGTTACAAGGATGTAGCAAACGAACGTCCATATTAGAGTAGCAATACAATTACATAGATATTTCAAGGATCGTAGCCAAAAGGCTCTGCGTAACCGTCCGCACAAACGACTACCTTATTCCAAACTGGCCGATATCTCTTACCTTGCTCAAATGTCACTACTTTTCTGTCTTTAGTGCGTCCGATTTTTCGTCTGACGACTTCGACCTGAGTGTCTGGATTCTTTTCGAAATAATTCGACACCAAGCGCTTCATCGTGTCGAAATTCAATTTGCTTCCCGTTCTGCTGTCTATCGTGAACCCTCGAATTTTCGTTTTATGCACGAACGCGCCCACCTTGGGTGACCAAATTTTGAGGCCGTAGGCCTAAAAAATCAAGTATAAATTTTAGCAACAAGATTAAATTTACATACCTTTGGTCCACCACAGACGAACTCGTCGATGTACGCGCCCTCTCCATAATCAACCAACTCATCCGACATGTCACCCAAAAACGACCCCAAAGGTGGCATGTACTGATCGGGCTCATCTGTCTTGGCCACAAACACGATCGAGTCTGTGTCGCAATAGAGAACTCTGTCTCCCAACTGCGCCAAATATTTCCAGAGAGTCAATCGGGCCATCGCTGTCGTAAACGCGGCGTAAGCCACGCTAACATGAGGCATTCCCATCACAAACTCCGATTCTCTTTTATATGTCACACAGACCATCGAATCGTTGACGATTCGGATGGCCAAAATCTCTTTTGTTGGATCGGACACGAATGCAAAATATTTGTCCGGCTCTGTAAAGTACGCCACCGAACTCAAATCGGCTCTCTGGCCCAATTTGCCCCAAAAACTGTTGGCCATCAATTTGCCGAGCTGCCTGAGGGATGGATTCTGGGCGATGTTGTCTGGATTCAGATCGATTCCCTCCCTCTCTTTGTACATTTCTACGAACTGCCGGCGCTTCTCAGGGTCGGTGCCAACCTTTTCTGGCCAACCACTGTTTTCGATCTTGAGAGCCAGTGCCCACTGAATGTAACTGGTAAACAGGCCCGTTTTGGGGTCTTTGCCATCGTACTGCGCCATGCGAGGCCAGTGCAGCACTTCGTACACTTCCTGAACGCGATAACCGTGCTCTACGGCCTCGTACAACTCCCACGAAACGTACGTTCCCATCAGGGCCCTTTCATCATCGCTATGACCGCACTCCTCCGACTGCTGCTCCATGCAGGCCATGCACAACCCAAACATCAGTTTTCCGTTGCATCTGCAGGGCAAAATCGGGTGCAGGAGATTCTTGGGTGGCAACACGCGGCACTTCACCAAACCATTGTATGGCTGTGCCCCTTTCACGATAGGCTTGAACGAATCTGTGATCACCAACGGCTGGTCCACTGGGTACTTGCCTCTCGTGTTGACCGATGGGTACAGACTGATTATGTCGTAGTATAGAATCTTCTCATTTGGAGCACACTTGTGGTGTAATTTGAAACCACACACCCGACCGCCGTAGAACGCGTCTCTGGGATTTAGAGGGTCCACCACATCGGCGCATTTTTCTTTGTAAAACTTGCGCATTTCCTGATTTTCGGCCAGCTCTTTCTTTACGCCGCACTCCCAGACTTCAGACAACGTGTATCCTTCACTCAAAATCGATTCCCGCCGATCCATTGTTTTGGCATAGGCGTCTTCCGCGGTCATGCCGTTCGGCAACACTTGAGCTCTATCCTTGAAGCACTCTGGGCAGCCGTGCCAGGCGCAACCGTAGTACTCGTAACCAAGGCGCAAGCTGGCACCCGTGCTCACAATGCGCAGTAGCCCATCCAATTTGTAACCACCGAGAGTCCTGTACTCTCCACCATTCTTCGAATGCTGAATCATTCGGTCGTTTTCAGTCAATTTGTCCCTGTGTGCGATCCACTTCAAATACCGGAGGGCATCGGCACTCTGTTTGCTTTCGCGTCGAAAACCACCTTCAGGAACCAACGCGATCGTCTCGGGAACCAAGTGGTTCTTGCGAAAGTGGAGATTGCAGCAACCGGCGATGGTAATCGACTCCAGGAAACAGTCTATGCCCGTCTGAGTCAACAGATCTGCCCTGAATCGCATGGCTGCACGCAGCAACACTTCTACATCTTGTCTGCAGTATTTGACCATTTCTTCTCGCAACTCCCACTGCTGGCCCGTTTCCTGCAACCTGTGCTCTTCCTCAGCGTGCCACTTGACCAGGGACTCGCGTTCTTTGACACTTCTACTGTCTGGGTCGAAATACTTGAGATCTGGCAGTGGGCCAACGTACTGCTGATTGGCGGCCGTGTTGAATAAATAGGGAAATTCGCCTTTGCCGATCTTCAAATTGAACGCCTTGCCCAGTGCAGAGAGTTTCATTGGCAAAAACGACAACGTGTCCAACACTTTCACAGAGTCTGCCTCCAGACACAGAATCTCGAGTCCGCGAACAATCACCTTCGGCTTCACACCCTGCCTGTGCAGGTAGTTCAACAGGAACTGACCATCGTAGCCTTTCATGTTGTGCGCGAGAGCGGTCACGCCGCGGCAGTGTCTCCCGAACAAATAACCGCAGAAATCGTCCAGCGCCGTTTCTCCAATGAACGTTCGAATTTTTGAGTCTGTCTCACCGCAGACATCGCAATCGGATTCTGGCGCTTCGAAACAACGATCGCACACTTTCCAGGACACAACGCAGTTGCACTGGTGTTCATATATTTCGCCGTGCTTGTTCTGAGAAATCACCTTCTCCTGTGTGCACTCCAAATCGAAAAACAGGAATCTGGAATCTCGCAGCCCTTTTCTGGGAATGTACTTGGGCATGTAGCACACGTGATTTGTGTTGCGCGATACGTCCTGCCTGCATAGATTGCATTTGTACCGACCACATATATGCGCCGTTTCCATTTTGCAGCCGCACTGCTTGCAACGTCGGTAAAGTTGACAAATGGGCGTTGTCTTGCGCCGCAGCCCGCCGTTCAACTCTACATAGTCTCTCAGATGATTCTGCAGACACTCCTGCGATTGGAAGTACCTGTTGCAGTTGATGCAGTGCATGCTGGCCGTCTGCGGGCAAGGGGGCGTGGCGAAACAGCACTTGCACCGTGCTGTGCATTTGTGCTTCGTTTTGTGCTCATAACCAACATCGCAGAAATCGCACCAGTAGCCTGTACCAAAGAAACCGGGCATGGAAGTGAGCAAGGCGCACTGTTCATCCCAAATGAACAAATTTAGTGGAACTGGCGCCGGTGGGCCTTCGTAAATCTTGCTGTAGAACGCGTCTTTGTCCCACACTTTGAGCTGATATTGTGGGGGCATCACTTGTTGTAACTTTTCGAACTCGGGCCTGCGGCAGCAGCCGCGATGATCAGGCAAACCGGCTGCTCTCATCAACTCTTCTGCGAGTTTTTTCTGTTTTGTGCGTTTACCTTCATCTCCTTGAACTACAGTCCGGTACAATCGATGTTTTTCAGGGCTGTCGTCTTTCTCGTGTCTGGCGATGCCCGTAACGATCGCTCTGGGAACGCACAAATAATCATTCTTGTTGTTCATGGCGATGAAGCCGCTGCCGTGACCTGCGCCCACCTGATCATTGATGTATTCTTGGAAATTGGCCCGAAATTTGCGTTTTTTGCCGTGCGCGCCCGGCAACTGCACTCTTGTAGTGCTGATTTCGATAGGCCTATGCAAGTCTATCTCCTTATTGGACTGCACGATCTTCTGCAGTAAGTGCAGCACTTTGTCGGCGGTCAACTGCGATTTCTTGCAAAAGGGGACCAACAGAGAGTCAGACATGCCGTGGGCGCGCAACTCCAATCCGACCCGATGACTGTCGTCGGTACAGTCTTCAAACGCCCTGTAAATACTGTCATTTTACTATACACGGTACTTCTTTACAAGCTTTTTACAGAAAATTTTGTGAAGCAAAATTTTTTTGAAGTTCACAAAAAATTGTGAAACTTTGTGTAAAGAAAGAGGTAAAATTACGTACCTGTCAATTAACCTCTGAATGGCCTCCCTAATGAGGGCATCGTGATCCGCAACATTGTCCAAATCGATGAGGCGCAACATGTGTGTGGTACCCGTCGTTTTGAACATTCTGACATGCCTCTCAAACGTACGTTCGATTTCGATGTGTTGGGACAAATCGTCCGCTGCTCCACCCCCTGCCTGCTCGGGAAAGGAAGGACCTGCGCGCCAGGAATCGGGAGTTCTGAAGTTTGCGGCGAACTCTTCGAACACGGGATCGCTCTCATCATCGTCTTCTCCCAAAATTGCGTCCCAGAAACTGTCTGTCCCGAACTGGGAAACGTCGGCGTCTGTTTGAGCCGTTAAAATTAGTGATGTAAAATTATGGAATTTGAATTTCAATTCAATTACAATTAAATTATTGGCTCCATTTTTAATTTCAATTAAATTAAATTAAATTAATTGAAATAGTTTTCCATTATTTTCAATTACAATTATATTTTCAATTAAATTATGGAACCTCGGAAAATTTCAATTCTGCAATTTTTTTCAATTATTTTTTCAATTTTTTGAAAATTGTTGTATTTTTTGTTAAAAGACAGTAACAGTGACCCAGGACTTCGAAAAATGTCCATGTAAAAGCTTACAGACACCTGGTTAGCCTGTTATCCAAACAGGCAAGAAAATTTTAACCTCTAAAAATGTATAAAATGACATTCTGGGGTAAATTTACAGATATTTCATTATTTTCAGTGCTTAATGTAAAGGTTTTCAGCATTTTTGAGCAACATCACTTCCTAGGTACCTTCGCCAAAACCCACCATACACCAACAAATCACTGTTGTGACTTTTACAGTCAGGCACTTAACGCCGTTTATGGTACCGACACCATTATAAGGTGCCGGTGGTACCATATATGGTGCCCTCAAGTTTGGGGGCCCATGGTGGTACCATACGTACACCGTACGGTACCTATATGATACCACTACCCTAGGTACCGGTACCATACATGGTGCCCCCACGTTCGGCGACGTGGTGGTACTACATAGATATGGTACCGGCACCATATATGATACCCCCACGTTTGGAGGCCTGTGGTGGTACCATACGTACAAGGTACGGTAGGTACCATATATGGTACCACTACCCTAGGTACTACTGGTACCATATATGGTACCGACACCATATAAGGTATAAACGGCGTTAAGTGCCTGACTGTTTTATGAACTACGAAATAAAAAGCGGAGCATAAAATATTACCAAACAATGTGAGGTCAGTCAGTATAAAGAGGTGACAAACCTTAAATAGGTTTTGTTTGAAGTCATTAGCGCCGTCATCATTAATACTTACGCATTTCCTTACATTCACCCCAGCAAATAATTGAAAATATAATTGAAATCCAGGGAATTTAATTAAATTACAATTAAATTATGGCCCAACTTTTGAATTTCAATTAAATTAAATTAATTGAATTGAAATTAAAAACGGGGCAATTATGCGAATTTCAATTACAATTAAATTAATTTTTTACATCACTAGTTAAAATGCAATATCTGCGCCAAATTCGAGACAACAGCGCCTCGTTCTGACTCCACACAACGTTTTGGGTGCGTATGAAATCGTTTAGCTCACTTAAAGAAGCTTTCTCGATCCACTCCATCACGACACGACCAGCTAGCAAGCTTCCAGAACCGAGAAATGAAGAGAAAAGGCTTGTTAAAGAATATTAAGCAGGATGACGTGTAGTGGGCGGAGCCCCTACTGTGATTGGTCAAACGATGAGGTGGGCGGAGTCAAACTTTTCATTAAACAATCTGCTATTGGTCGATTTGTAGGCGGAGCAAGTTACTACCACGCAAAAATGTGATTACACCATAATTTATTCAATTGCAGTTCATGATGAAATTGTTTGCTACGTACCAATTTCGTTAAGTCGAAATAGTTCGTTGTAGCTTTTAGAATTGAGATAGTTTTCTGTTTTTAATAGTCTGGGCGCTGACTCCATGCCATTTTAAGAAACTCTACTAAACATACTGAAACAGTGCCTTGCTAATCGATCTGTCAGTCAAGCGTCCATTTCCAAACGGAGCGTCTTTTGCGAAGATGACGTGATGTTCGAGTTTAATTCGCCTGCGGTTTTTATTTGCCTCTTGCCAATAATTGTGTAATACACCGGCCGAGGTGATTTTTCGGAGCACCAAGGCGTGCGTGCTCTGGCATAAATTTAGGCACCGCCTCCATATTACGCTTTTCTTAGCTGCCCAGCTGCTGCCAGCCACACTTGCTCCCCCAGCTGTACTTTGCCTCCTTATAGTGCATTTTTATTTGTGCTTGCCAGCTTCCATGGTTTTTGTCTCTGCTTGCCAGCTTCTGCCACCCACACTTGCTCCCCAGCTGTACTTTAGCTCTTTATAGTGCCTTTTTATTTGTGCTTGCCAGCTTCCAAATAATTGGGGGCACACTCACTCTAGCCTTCCGCAGAAGCGGAAACCGTAGACTGCGTAGGAGGCAGCCTGGAGTTTAAACGAGTTTAAACTCGAGGCCACTCTACTGGGCGTGACTCTGCGGAGCAAATTATGCTAATTAGCGTGACAGAGTCACGCCCTGTACTACTCACAGGGTTCGATAGCTCTAAGGATGGCCTTTCTGGCACTGCACCCAACGCTTCCGGAACGCAGCTACCCAGTTAGCGAGATATTGGAGAGAAACTGAAAAATTTCTGAAAAATACCGCCTACTGTTGTTTGGGTATGGGGTTTTCAGGAATCGGTTCGGTATGGGTAGGTATTTTTCGGCATACCCAGCAATCGGTTCGGTATGGGTAGGTATTCGCAAAAATACCGGTATACCGGTATTTATTCGGTATTTGCTGAACACGTTTCACTAAGTCAAAACACTGAATTTCCCATTTTACAAGGCCATGGATTTAGTCATTTCCAAGTTTAGGGGCTAGAAAATCAATCGAAAGCAATGGGATTTACAGTTTTTAGGAATTTTTTGAATCTTTTTAGTTTCACTGAAGTGGAAATCATTTCTGTAAATAATTTTGGTTAAGAGAAATGCTTCCATTGTACTGTAGTTTTAAGGCATACTAGTGTACAGTATGGAGATCTAAACCAGCAGTGACAAAACTCGGGGTTATTTTGTTGATTGTAAATGTACTGTAATCAAGTACATAGAGACTTGATTATTAAGCAGCAGAGGAAGGTTTAGCGGAAACTACACCAACGCTTTCTAATGACAAAGCAAGTTTGGGACAGGGTGTAGGGTCAGAGGACTAAAAATCCTTCAAATTCGATATTTTGGGAGGATATCGTAATAGAATGTGTTTCTGCATGGCCCAAAAATGCAAATTTACAAAGAAAACATTGTGATCATAGGGAATTTTCGATAAAAATTACACTAAGCTGGACGAAAAATACCGATTCCCAAATACCTGGGTATTGACAAAATAATCGGTATACCCGGTATGGGTGTTTATTAAAATACCTGGAATGGGTAGGTATTTATTGGGTAGGTATTCCCAAAAATACCCATTTTTCGGTATGGGTTCGGTATACCCAATCAACAGTAATACCGCTTCATCTTTTCCCGCAAAAATCGTGATATATCTGCCAGATATGCGTCGTCCGCCCAATAGTTTAAACAAAGATGCAACACTAAAGACCAAACAAATTTCGGAACAACAAGCACCACTTGGAATTTTCGCACTAAACTTGCTCAACTTGTAGCCATTTGCGTTGTTAATTTTTGCTGAAAATTTGAACTCCAACAAACCATTTGAATAAAGTTCGAAAAAAGGTGGACATTTTTTTATCTATACTGTATTTCAGAGTGGCATATATCCTGTATTCTGTTAGCTTTATCAACACCATCCTGGGTATTGCTGATTTTTCGCAAAATGGTTTTTATTTGAATGGGCATACAATATGTGCTTTTCATTGAATCAAAATTGGATTAAGCTTTCACATTTAAATTCCTGGATGGGCGCCACTCGTCATCTTTTGGCAGCTTATCAATTATAATCATATATGTACTATGTAGGGGGTTGGGGGTTACACACCATGAAACGTTGATGGTGATATGTCGCCGCAATAACAAAACAACACTGGTAAACAATGAAGTTTTAGGTGCTCCTTGCAGATCCCGTATAGAATTTGCTTGGATCAATGTAAAGCTGATCAATACAAGCTAGCACATTGCGGATGTTTACCATGGGACATATGTACCACTAATCCTCAGCTAAGCAAAATCTCACTCTGTGATCCAACTGAGTGCCATGGCGATGTCAATGTGACATTCTGTGAGAAAGAATGTGTTCGCAGTGTTTGTCATGCTAAATCGGTTACATCAAGCGTTTTCTACAAAAAAAATCCTCATGTGACTTTTGCCACTCACCAGATTTATGCTGCAGTTGTAAGCCTAACAAATGATGTAAATGAATTGAGCGAAATTAATTATCGTTTGTATTCATAAGCTTATTTCAGGCAAAGCTCATCCCAGAATTTCATACATTTCACGCACAAACATGGCAGTCACTTTTGGGCAACCTTGGTGGTCAGCTTGACCTATGGATTGGAATCAGCATTATTGGAATTTTACATCTTCTAGTTTACTTTGTTAAATTATTTAATAGAATGGCAAAATCAAAAATAATGAAAAATCAACAGAAGCAAACCTTAATTCTGCAACTTAATCAAGTTTATCCAATCGATAACGATCCACACATTTTTCCACCAGATATTGCCTATGAAGAAACGTGTGTAACAAACACAGTAAACTGTTTTTATAGATGATTTTTAGATTACCCACATTTCACGAAAGGCAGAAGCATGGAAACTTTGAACATCTGGAAGCAAATGTGCATAAACAAAGCAATGAGATACAAACCTTGAAGAAGGATTTATTGGAAATGAAAAATATGTTACATGAGGTGCATGTCAACATTATCCACAAGGAAGATCATAATGGAAGCTAGGATGAAAATCTTTATAGCTTCATTAACATTGCAGCATAGTACTCAATGAGATAAAAACGACAGCCTTCGTTGCCTGAGCCCTCTTCCTCATTGTCATTGGTTATCATCATTTGCATCAGGAGTTTATGATTAATGACAAACTGTAAGAAAAGTTGTCCCTGTTTTTGAACATTATTTTCCGATTTCCGGCAACATTCTTAGAAACAGGCAAATTTCAACTGGTTCCATGAATGCATCAGCCATGAAATAAAATCTCTTATGCACTGCGTCATGTGTTTCTTTAAGTTTGAACAGGTCACGCTCTTACTGCATGATTTCTGTCTACATCAGAAATACATCAAGGCATTTCGGAAAATTCCCAAAAACCAAGGCACATGGCCATTTCTACTATGTACCTGATACTGATACCTGATATTAGGTACTTTTCCAATACCTGCCCACAATAGGCTGGTTTGGTTTATTGAAATCAAAACATGCGTGCATTGCTACTTAACCTTCGGCGGGCAGGTGCGCCTATAAGGATGGTTCTAATCAAAACTTGATTTCAATGCTTTCTAACCTTTGGCCGGCAGGTCAGCTGTTAATCTAATTAAGAGTCCGCCTGTCTGTAAGTGAGATGCGCCCAACCCATGGCTCCCACCGGCACTAAAATGTGTTAAGACAGTCAGAGAGACTAAGCCATAGACGAATCGGTTCCTTTTATGGCTTACCTCTCCAACTATGGCTATGACGTTCCATCGATTGCTATTGAACGCCTACTTAGCCATACATGGTTACTTAGCCCTCTATGGCTACCACTCTTCCCACAGCATAGCCAAATGGCTACGTAGCCATAGATGGCTAAAAAGGCGGGGCCTCCTCGAGTTTAGCCATAGATGGCTACATAGCCATAAATGGCTACGTATCAGCATCTGCAATAGCATCAAGTGTCTGGAGGGTCAAATGCCTTCGAGATCCAACCACATTCAGGTTTCGCCCTTTAACTTTGGACCTGAACACAGTCTCAGTAGCTGGGCTCTTCAGCAAAGTGCTACCAAGTAAAGCTGAAATTGGACAACACAAGACTCCACTCAAGTCATTGAGCTGCAGGATGAATAGCAGAAACCGTTGCAGTCACTAAAATCTAGCTGCATCTGGATTCCGCCCTTTTCAAGGAGTTTCATCTATACTGCCAGCCTTGACTAACCAAACAAACAACATACAGAGGACATCAAGGTCCTACCTTGCTTGCAAACATGCTGGAGCCACAACTGTCTGACAAAACAGCACACAGAAAGACTGAACAGTTCTGCACATCTCTTTTATATCAACTTCATGGCAGCAATTAATGGCTCAGGTCAATCCTTTAATCCCTGCGCTCTGTGTTATGAATAGTATTGCCCAAGGTAATCATTGTAAATCTTGGAGTAGCGTCCTACTTTATGGCTGTATTTTTATGGCTCGTTTTGGTCACCTCTTCCCTTGCCTGAATACTTCAATACCTACACAAACAAATCATAATAACAATCATCTTATAGACATGATGATGTTATTGCACAAGGTATGGCCAACTATAGAATACCTCTTCCTTGCTGGGCACTACATAACGCTTCATCATAGAGGACAAGTAGAGCATAATCTCAAAGGCACAGCGAGATCAGGCGACGAGCGGTCAAAATTGATGCTAGCTAGCGGGCCGAGAATCAGAGTGGAGCCAGTGGCACGCCACAATTTGATTTAGCTCAATTGTTAATGATCCACTTACCCTCGCCAACACACTCACCACCACACAAAGCAGTATTACGAGCCAGAGTTTCATTGCCGCGCTGGGTTTGGTGGCGTTTTTGGCGAAAAGTCAGTTTCGAGCGAATGTGGATAGCACAGATGCGTAAATAAGAGGTTTTCAGCTCTTTTGATTAATTTTCAAAGCCGACAGTTGTGTAAATAGGGAATGCAGATAGTTTGGGCAAATTGGAAAGGGTTTGGTTTGGGTTAATTAAGAAGGGGTGGATATTCAAGTTGTAGGGCGGTGTGAAGAGTTAGAAATGATTGGTCTGTTATACGCCTATGGGTATTTGAATCAAGAAAGTGCAATGCAAGTATGTGGTATGTTACAACCATACATATAGCACAGGGGTCTGGAGGCTTCCCCATCTGGATTGATAGATGGTATGGAGGCATGCAGACCCCAGGCCCAGAGACGATTGTTCCCACCACCTCTAATTTTTCAAGTAAGTAATTTGTTCACTATATTTGGAATTTCAAACAATTTAAAAAACTGCTGGAACTGCCTGTAAAGCAACACTTTTAGCTGTATTTGAGCCCGGTTAGTGGGTGACCTGTTACATGTATGATCGCATAGTATTACAGAGCCGTATAATTACTTTTTTCTCACTGTTACATGTTTGAATTTGCGACAGGAAGACTACTGCCTGCAAGCAACCCGATCATATTTCTGAAGCGGGTCTTCAAAAAAATGTATTTAAAGTAACAAAGCTGATCTAACACAAAGAAATGTCCACGACTGTCATTTGAAAATATTTGAAACACTATCTCGACTGGTTCTCAGAATAATATACATTTCAATGTAAAGTAGGTAGGTAAATATTACTAAATCATTCTGATTGAGATTTTCTAATCTAAACATAAGCACTGTTAATTCATTTATCTGAAATCATTTATTATTTATTAATCCATCTGTATAAAGTGCAAAGCCTCGTTGGTTGCTAATTTTTTTGAGAAATTACAATGAGAATGAGACTCAATTTGCGCAAACTTTGCAATGTATATTGCAAAGGGTTAATTGAACCAGTCCAGAAAAGAGATTTGCTAAATAGTATGCTTATAAAACCTAACCATGGGCTAAAAATCATGCATCACATGATGGTGAGGTAATTAATCAAAGCTGAGAAGAAGTTGAGGTTGTTAATGAGCTTATCAATCAAATGAGAAAACAAGATAAAAGCTATTCATCAACAGCACAAAAACAGTCGCAAGAAAAAACCACAGAATTTTATTTGCTAGTAAAGAACAAGTCCTAAAACAAGTTGATGGATTGAAAATTCTGATAATTGATTGTAAAGCAATGGTGCAAATAAATGAAGAACTATTCAAGCAGTTATTTGAATTAGTCTCTACCACATAGATGGGTGCACTGCAGTTCTAGCTGAATTTGACTCATGGCTCAAATGGAATGAAGCTAGCAGAGATGCGTAGCCACTCATGGCTACGCAAAAATAACTTGTATGCCACTACACCCATTACAGGGTTCGCCTTTATTCAAGAAGCTAGAACATGGAAGGAAGTTCTGTTCTGGTACATTGTAATTGTGGGCTTTATAGGTTACACTATATTTAATGTTTATGACACAGTGGCAACTTACATGGCTGGGCCTACTGTAACTCAAGTTGAAGTTAAAATGAAACGGCTTGAAGGGTTTGATCATGCCTGGGTTAGAATTACCATGGATCCTATGCTACTTTCAATCAGAACACATTCATTTAAAGAAGATGCAGTGTCTTTCTTGCATAAGAGTGAAGTTACAGCGTTGTTAAATTATTGGTGTAACTGTAATGTTAATGGTGAGGAGAACATGAGGAACAAATATTTCTATATGTCAAAGTATTTTGAAGCTGAAACAAACATTTCATTTGCCAGATATCAGAGAAAGTATATGACAATGTTTAAAGATTTCATGTATTGCATGATATCCAATCTTTATCAGTCTTCAAATAATTATGCACATTTTTCAACACTTCATAATGGCACAAAAAATGCATTACCATTCTGCCAACCAAACGAATGCCACACCATGTTCACTGCTTGGATGGACACGCTAACTGTTCATTATGATGAAATGCATACGACTGGAACGTCCCACATGTTGAGTGAGATACTAATAGAATTAGCACAGATGCAATCTGTTAGTGAAAACACTGATAGTAACAACGACTGCAAATGGTACGGTTTGGCAAAGAAAAAGAAGATACATGCAACAAACGGCCATGTACATATAGCACACCCACTGTTCCATTACTAAACTAATTTACATACAGGGTGTCCCAAAAATATGATAACATACATGTATTTTGTTTTTGCTGCCTTTTCTGCAAATTTTGACCAAATTGGCTGCATTTTTAAGAGCCGGTTTTTCTAGGAATCGACTTTTGCTCCTTAACCTCCAGACAAATCTCAACTTTATCTCTCCGATTTGGCTAAAATTTTGTATTTTGGTCTAATTTAACATAAAAAGATGTTTTATCACCTTCCCGGTCGTTTTTGTGAAAGTCAATTTTTCGACCGAACCTCAGATCTCGGCTTATAACTCTGGAACCAGTGAACGTATAAACTTGCGAATTGCATATTTATAATCACATGAGCGTTCTCTTTCAAACGATACCCTACATGGCCGAATTTGAGAGAAAAAATATTTTTCGAACCCCTTCTGGGCCAAATTTGACCCCCCTAAAAGTGCGACTACCGCTATTTTATTTCATAAAAATGTAGCGCTATTTATTCGCTTTTGATAGCACAAAAAAAATCGAGAAAAAAATGGGCGTCTAATTGAGTTTTTGGGCCTTGAAAGTTGTCAGGTCGAAAATTTGCCCAACATAAGATTGCCTTGTAAAGAGCATATCTTTGTCAATTTTGCACCGAGTTCAGTGATTTTTGCACACATATTGCACTGTGTCCCTGGCATATACTGCACAAATTTGACCTTGCTGGCTCTTGCTTGGCGCCAGTCCCAGTCGCTTTTTTTTACCTTCACTCAAACGTTCCGTTTTCGGTCAGTTCTTTATCGATTTGACCCAAATTTCAAGCACAAATTAATGCTTCATATTTTCCAAGTTTGGTGCGAAAATTCCAACTTGTGTGGGTTTTATGACCCGAAAACTAAGAATCATAGTGGTCCATGCAAATTCTAATTTTTTTCGGTAATTCAAAGAATAGGGCTCTGAAACTTGCAGAAATGATTGGTGTTGCCATTAGGTGTACTGTAACTTACTAGGTAGGAAGCCCAGCAGCTCTAAACGTACTAAAATTACAGAATTTCAAAAATATGATAGTTAAGAAATCCGCACCTTCTAGCATCAAAGTGTTGAATCAGTTGTAAAAGGACAGATTTTAGCAGATCGCGCGACAAATGGATGCACCTTATATGTATGTATGTTTTTGAAATGCTTCAATTTTAGTGCCTTTTGAGCTACTCGGCTGCCCAGTATGTTATGCCTAATGGCAAGTTTCAAAGCTCTTTGAATTACCGAAAAAACTAACCCAACAGGCTTTCATGGGGGAAGAAAGGAAGGCTGGGTTTAGTTTAATTTGTGTAAATATTTTTGTTTGATATATAAAAAATGTTCAATAGGTTTATATTTTTTGGGGGGGTGTTTGTGGGGGAGGAGGGATAAGTGTATTGTGTTTGTGGGTCTCTGAACATCTTAAAAATGTGTGGTATGTGGTATAGAATACAAAATGCCTAACCAGGGGGGGGGACCCAACCACAACAAATCTCGAAATATGTGCCGGGCCACTTCCGGTGACCGACATTCAAACGGTTGCCATTCACCCAATTCTCAAGCTATCGACAAGCGGCTTGGTGCATTGTGTAGCTGAGATAATGGGCTTTCTAACAGAGTGCCCCGGTTTAGTATATCCCAATTTTTGACGAAAATGTTTAGCGTTTTTCGCGGTTGAAAGTGATTCAAAAAATTGCTCATTATTTAAACGGTCATAACTTTTGACCACAAAGGGATAGCCATATACCGATCACACCACATGAAAGAGCTTGTCGAGTACAATATTCTAGATGCCATCAGAGCCCCGATTAATCGATTCTAGCCTGAGTAATAGCGTGCCAAACATGATCATAATTTTTGGGCTCAATTTTCGCATTTGTCGTGCTTTCCAAGACCACTGACAGAAAAGTAGTGTTCTAATTGAGTCGTGAGGCCAATCAATCGAAGCGTCTTGGTGCGCTGAGTTCAAAAAGCATATTCAAACCTAAATTGGAGGCTTCGTATCTATGTTACTGACCGAAGTTATAAACGAATATTTCATACCCTTCCAGAGCCTAATGTTTGCATCCATTTTTTCACAAATAGAACATTGAAATTCCAAATTCTGAACGAACATTCTGATGTAGAACGGCGAGACGAATCGATTGGTGTGAGAAACGTCTTTCTACGACCACGTTTTCCCAGTGGACAGTAGACATGAATGAATGTCGCTCTGATTTACGCTACAAAATGGCCTGTTTAGTAGGGAATTCATGGTCTTGCTCATCATCCGGTGATCCCAGATGGATCGCTGAGCTACCAATCGATGCACAACGGTCTGTTGAACTCGAAAATCGCGGCTGCATCGCTCTTTCAACCATTGCCATCACTGTACAAGTGGAAATATAGGAGTGGTCGGATTTTCACCGTTGTCTTCTCACATTCTGAGTTAATTCTGGACGAAATAACGGTCGAAAATTAAACTTCTGAACGAACATTCTGATGCAGAACTGCGAGACGAATCGATTGGTGTGAGAAACGTCTTTCTACGACCACGTTTTCCCGGTGGACAGTAGACATGAATGAATGTCGCTCTGATTTACGCTACAAATTGGCCTGTTTAGTAGGGAATTCATGGTCTTGCTCATCATCCGGTGATCCCAGATGGATCGCTGAGCTACCAATCGATGCACAACGGTGTGTTGAACTCGAAAAGTTGCGGCTGCATCGCTCTTTTAACCATTGCCATCACTGTACAAGTGGAAATATAGGCGTGGTCAGATTTTCACCTTTGTCTTCTCACATTCTTAGATAATTCTGGACGAAATAACGGTCGAAAATTAAAATTCTGAACCAACATTCTAACGCAGAACGGCTAGACGAATCGATTGCTATGCAAAACATCCTTCCACGACCACGTTTTCCTGGTGAACAGTGGAGATTTTTGCGCGAGATCCCGATTTTAACTTGGAAACTCCTGTTCTTTATGGAATTTCAGCTACAACACTGCCAGTGAGACACGAGATGCAAACTATTAGTTTAGTGGAAAGGAAACCAATCGATATGCAATGGTCAACTGAGTTCGAAAATTTCAGTGCAATGCTCTTCGGTCTATATGTCATACATCCATTGAAAATTTTATTATTTTATATTTGCTTTCATAGCTGTACAGACAGGGACTACAAAAGTAACAGGTTATATTAGGTATCGAGATAGCTTATAAACCTTGAAGTTGTTGGTGAAACTTGTCAACTTGCTCTGAAACTTGTCTAGCGCTTTTCTTTGCAGCATAGTCAAGACACGATTCCAGCTCCACAATTGGTTTGAACTGCTCCGCTAGCTGACTTGAAACCTTGCATAAAGATGTGGCGTTTCCTTCCTGGATTTTGTCCATAAACATGTCATAGGAACGCTTTTCCTTTGCACACTGCACAAAGTTGGTAAGGTATGTTGAGAGATTTTGAGCAAAAGATGGATCCAGATGCACAGCAAATACAGTTGTGCCAACCAGTGTCCAGCTGATATACAAGCAGGAGGAAGAATCGAATGCCTCCATTTCAGCTGTGAGCTGCACATAGTGCTGCCATGGCAGTCTCTGCGCTGGTTTTGCTTTTCCATTACCTGCTAGGCATGGGCACTTGATGCTTACTGGAATGCTTTCCTTCTTCGATTTATCGTGACTTGAAAGGAACCCATTCGGTGATGCAATCAGGTCAGGTGATGCTGGTTATGAACCAACTTCTCTGAATAGCACGTTTTCGGTTGGCAATCCAATTGCATTGAGAACAGTACTGCAGTGCTGCAGTAAAGTAAGAACAGCACTGTGCTCATTAGCTCTGCTCCAATTCTCTGCTAATTCTGCGTTTATGTGTATGTTTTTATGTTTTCCACACAGTGGAATCTAACAAGTTGTGAAAGGATGTTTTGCTTTTTCGATTCATCTAGCCGTTCTGCATCAGAATGTTGGTTCATTCAGAATTTTAATTTTCGACCGTTATTTCGTCCAGAATTGACTCAGAATGTCAGAAGACAAAGGTGAAAATCTGACCACTCCTATATTTCCACTTGTACAGTGATGGCAATGGTTAAAAGAGCGATGCAGCCGCGATTTTCGAGTTCAACAGACCGGAGAAACCGCCTAGAGGTCAAGCAGGGGGGGGGCACCAATTGTGGCATCGTGATTGACTATGCTGCAAAGGCTAGCAGCGATCAGGGGAAAACGTTGTGGCGGGGGAAGAAAAAAAAAATTTGGGGGGGGGGGGAGAGATCGGGTGTGGGAAGGTGTCTGGGAATTCCATAAAGAACCAACAAGAAACACCGCGCAAAACCCTGTTCACCAGGAAAACGTGGTCGTGGAAGGATGTTTTGCATAGCAATCGTCTTCAGCGTAGAGACGAATAAAAATGGGATGGAACACACCGTTGTGCGTCGATTGGTAGCTCAGCGACCGGGATGATGAGTAAGACCATGGATGAATTCCCTACTAAACAGGTCATTTTTGTAGCATAAATCAGAGCGACATTCATTCATGTCTACTGTACACTGGGACAACGTGGTCGTAGAAAGAAGTTTCTCACACCAATCGATTCGTCTCGCCGTTCTGCATCAGAATGTTCGTTCAGAAGTTTAATTTTCGACCGTTATTTCGTCCGGAATTAACTCAGAATGTGAGAAGACAAAGGTGAAAATCCGACCACTCCTATATTTCCACTTGTACAGTGATGGCAATGGTTGAAAGAGCGATGCAGCCGCGATTTTCGAGTTCAACAGACCGTTGTGCATCGATTGGTAGCTCAGCGATCCATCTGGGATCACCGGATGATGAGCAAGACCATGAATTCCCTACTAAACAGGCCATTTTTGTAGCGTAAATCAGAGCGACATTCATTCATGTCTACTGTCCACTGGGAAAACGTGGTCGTAGAAAGACGTTTCTCACACCAATCGATTCGTCTCGCCGTTCTACATCAGAATGTTCGTTCAGAATTTGGAATTTCAATGTTCTATTTGTGAAAAAAATGGATGCAAACATTAGGCTCTGGAAGGGTATGAAATATTCGTTTATAACTTCGGTCAGTAACATAGATACGAAGCCTCCAATTTAGGTTTGAATATGCTTTTTGAACTCAGCGCACCAAGACGCTTCGATTGATTGGCCTCACGACTCAATTAGAACACTACTTTTCTGCCAGTGGTCTTGGAAAGCACGACAAATGCGAAAATTGAGCCCAAAAATTATGATCATGTTTGGCACGCTATTACTCAGGCTAGAATCGACTAATCGGGGCTCTGATGGCATCTAGAATATTGTACTCGACGAGCTCTTTCATGTGGTGTGATCAGTATATGGCTAGCTCTTTCTGGTCAAAAGTTATGACCGTTTAAATAATGAGCAATTTTTTTAATCACTTTCAACCGCGAAAAACGCTAAACATTTTCGTCAAAAATTGGGATATACTAAACCGGGGCACTCTGTTAGAAAGCCCATTATCTCAGCTACACAATGCACCTAGCCGCTTGTCAATAGCTTGAGAATTGGGCGAATGGCAACCGTTTGAATGTCGGTCACCGGAAGTGGCCCGGCACATATTTCGAGATTTGTTGTGGTTGGGTCCCCCCCCTGGTACATACCAACAAAAATTCATTTCAGGTCTATCTCATATCTCAATGAATGTTATTCCAGGGCACATGTTTTACAAGACCAAAATTCCAGTCAGTGCGCAAAGTCTAAATGGAATGCGGTTTATACTCACTTGGCGTATTTTAGATAACTAGACTCCTGTCCATCCTGTTGCACGTTATGTTCAGTAATTAATACATAAATCTGGATTCTGAAATGGTTGTAGGTAGACATGGGCAAGCATTTCGGCTGATGGGAAGGGGTAGAATTTTCTATTCCTGAGGGGGCTGATGGGGGTGGGAGCGCCTGAGGGGGGTTGAGGGGATGTTACAATAAGTAAAAAAGTCCGATTTTTAGCTAAAATCAAGGTTTTTGCTTATTTTTAGATAAAAATAAATAAGCTATTCTGAGCAAATTTACACCTAATCTAGGCATCTGGGCATGCTTTTGTCATAATTTTCTATACAACATTTTTCCATAAAGAAAATTGAGAGGGTAGAGGCTGGCTGAAAGGGGGGTAGGTCAGAGCCAGAGGGGGTCAATCTCCCCTTCAGCCCCATTCCCCATGTCTAGTTGTTAGGTACGTAGTGATACCTAGTGACAAGATGGTAAAAAAAGACAGTAACAAAGTCGCAACTGTCGAATTATTAGAAAGATACTGCAGTTTATTAGGAAATTCTATTTGCGTTGTAAACTAATGTACATATCTTGAAATGTGACCAAGAAACGTAGAACTGGCGCCAAGTGAACAGTGCAGTATGTGCCAGGGATACAGTGCAATATGTGTGCAAAAAATCACTGAACTCGGTGCAAAATTGGCAAAGATATGCTCTTTACAAGGCAATCTTATATTGGGCAAATTTTCGACCTGACAACTTTCAAGGCCCAAAAACTCAATTAGACGCCCATTTTTTTCTCGATTTTTTTTTGTGTTATCAAAAGCGAATAAATAGCGCTACATTTTTATGAAATAAAATAGCGGTAGTCGCACTTTTACGGGGGTCAAATTTGGCCCAGAAGGGGTTCGAAAAATATTTTTTCTTTCGAATTCGGCCATGTAGGGTTTCGTTTGAAAGAGAACGCTCATGTGATTGTAAATATGCAATCCGCAAGTTTCTACGTTCACTACTTCCAGAGTTATAAGCCGAGATCTGAAGTTGGGCCGAAAAATTGAGTCTGATAAAAACGACCGGGAAGGTGATAAAACATCTTTTTATGTTAAATTATACCAAAATTCAAAATTTTAGCCAAATCGGAGAGATGAAGTTGAGATTTGTCCGGGAAGGGTCGACCCTTAGAAAAACCGGCTCTTAAGATCGGTACCAAAATGCGGGAGATTTTGTGAGTTAAATCTTGGTGCACCAGGCTTAACCCAGTCATGAAAAATTCATGAATATGTGAAATTTGTTAAGTTCAATGCGTCCAATTAAGAAATAGTGTTAAAATGGAAACTTTTCCTTTTGCTGTCGTTTCCCAGAATATTGGCCGAATGAGCCGAAAATTGGATAGTATTTGCTAAACTGTGGTATATTTTACGTGTTAAAATTCCATGCAATGAGAATGACATGGTCTTGAGAAAATATGGATTATAATCATTTGTTTTCTTCTTCTGCTCAATCCAAAAAGCAGAAAAGCACATGTTGAATCATGTATCGCCGCATACAGTATAGGTTGTTTGTTTGTTTGTTTATGAGTTCCACTGTCCTTTCGTACAGCTCAGGACACCACTCGCTCTTTTCAGAGCCCTTCAATGGGGTAGCCCTGTCTACATACAAACAACCCTACCCTTGCTGCCATTGCGTGAAACGGCAGCGCCGGTTCGGTGCCCATTCACGTACTGGCCATCACCGGCTTTCAGCGGTCTGGGTTGGGCTTTGTGTCGACTACTTCCCATCGCCTCGACAGGTTCCGAACCCACAAGCAACCGCTCTCACGATGCCAGGGCACCCGTGACACACAGGATGGCGTAAACTACCCGTGGCCAGACATGGGCAAAGGGGGGGCTGAGGGGGGGTTGCCCCCCTCAGGCTCTGACCTACCCCCCCTCAGCCGGCCGCTACCCCCCCTCAGGAATTTTTTGGAAGAATTTTGTATAGAAAATTATAATAAAAATATGTCTGGATTAGGTGTAAATGAGCTCAGAATAGCTTATTTTAGCTTATTTTAACCAAAAATAAGCCAAAAAACCTTGATTTTAGCCAAAAATCGGACTTTTTGGCTTACCACCCCCTCCCCCCCCCTCAACCGCTCCTACCCCCCCTCAGCCCCCCCTCAGGAATTGAAAATTCTACCCCCCCTCAGCCGAAATGCTAGCCCATGTCTGCCCGTGGCCAAGATGCGACGTTGTTGCTGCACCCGCTCTGTGTGTGTACGTGCATTTATCAGACATGCCTCGGCACACTGTTGCTATTACCGGAGTTTTCCACCAATAAGACCCCTCCGGGGTTTCTTTTCCGATTGTAAGACCCCGGTCTTATAGCAGGTGATCAGAAAGCAGGGTCTGTCAGGGGTCATTTTCCAGTTATAAGAACCGGGTCTACTGGAGAGTGCTGCATAGGGTACCCCTCCAGATAGCGTACCCGGGGTACACTAACTGGCACTAAGTGCCGGATTGTGTACATGGGGTACACTATTTGGAGACAGGTTTTATGTCATGGGTGTCCAAAATTTCCAACATTATGGTAGCCTTAAAGCAGGTCTATTTATATTTTTGCGCATTTCAATCGTTTTTACTGACACAAAACTGACAAGAATGAAAAGTTCGACCAACCACTCTCATTTACACGGCAGAAACAGTAATCTGGATTAGAAAATTGCATTTTTGCTCAGAAATCGTGAAAACAAGCAGTCTAACATTATTTGGCTAAGTGCCAGTTAGTGTACCGGGTACACTAACAGGATCTCATTTTTGTTACGGAAAATGCTAAGTACCGGTTAGTGTACCCGGGTACCCAATGCAGCACTCTCCGGTAAGCTCAAAATGGTGTGTTTTCGTGTATATTTTTTACAAGATAACTAATGAATATGGAGTTTTTGAACTCAGGTCGTTCCAGAATTGTTCTAAAACCTGCGTAATCTTGGTAAAATTCTTGATTTGATAGGTTTAGACAGCTGCTGTAAGCTTATCCTTTTGCAAATGACTTGTTTTGAACGTATCGGAAGGTTTCTGGCTTTCCGATAGGTTCGGTCCAGCTTTCCGATAGGTTCGGTCCAGCTTTCCGATAGGGTCGGTCCAGCTTTCCGATAGGTTCGGTCCAGCTTTCCGATAGGGTCGGTCCAGCTTTCCAATAGGGTCGGTCCAGCTTTCCGATAGGTTCGGTCCAGCTTTCCGATAGGTTCGGTCCAGCTTTCCGATAGGGTCGGACCAGCTTTCCGATAGGTTCGGTCCAGCTTTCCGATAGGGTCGGTCGTGCTTTCCGATTGGTTCGGTCCAGCTTTCCGCTCGGGTCGGGCGAGCGTTCCGATAGGGTCGGTCCAGCTTTCCGATAGGTTCGGTCCAGCTTTCCGATAGGTTCGGTCCAGCTTTCCGATAGGTTCGGTCCAGCTTTCCGATAGGGTCGGTCAGCTTTCCGATAGGGTCGGTCCAGCTTTCCGATAGGTTCGGTCCAGCTTTCCGATAGGTTCGGTCCAGCTTTCCGATAGGGTCGGTCCAGCTTTCCGATAGGGTCGGTCCAGCTTTCCGATAGGGTCGGTCCAGCTTTCCGATAGGTTCGGTCCAGCTTTCCGATAGGGTCGGTCCAGCTTTCCGATAGGGTCGGTCCAGCTTTCCGATAGGTTCGGTCCAGCTTTCCGATAGGGTCGGTCCAGCTTTCCGATAGGGTCGGTCCAGCTTTCCGATAGGTTCGGTCCAGCTTTCCGATAGGTTCGGTCCAGCTTTCCGATAGGTTCGGTCCAGCTTTCCGATAGGTTCGGTCCAGCTTTCCGATAGGGTCGGTCCAGCTTTCCGATAGGGTCGGTCCAGCTTTCCGATAGGTTCGGTCCAGCTTTCCGATAGGTTCGGTCCAGCTTTCCGATAGGGTCAGACCAGCTTTCCGATAGGGTCGGTCCAGCTTTCCGATAGGTTCGGTCCAGCTTACCGAGAGGGTCGGTCCAGCTTTCCGATAGGGTCGGTCAGCTTTCCGATAGGGTCGGTCAGCTTTCCGATAGGTTCGGTCCAGCTTTCCGATAGGTTCGGTCCAGCTTTCCGATAGGTTCGGTCCAGCTTTCCAATAGGGTCGGTCCAGCTTTCCGATAGGTTCGGTCCAGCTTTCCGATAGGTTCGGTCCAGCTTTCCGATAGGGTCGGACCAGCTTTCCGATAGGTTCGGTCCAGCTTTCCGATAGGCTCGGCCCAGCGTTCCGATAGGGTCTGTCCAGCTTTCCGATAGGGTCGGTCCAGCTTTCCGATAGGTTCGGTCCAGCTTTCCGATAGGTTCGGTCCAGCTTTCCGATAGGTTCGGTCCAGCTTTCCGATAGGGTCGGTCCAGCTTTCCGATAGGGTCGGTCCAGCTTTCCGATAGGTTCGGTCCAGCTTTCCGATAGGTTCGGTCCAGCTTTCCGATAGGTTCGGTCCAGCTTTCCGATAGGGTCGGACCAGCTTTCCGATAGGTTCGGTCCAGCTTTCCGATAGGTTCGGTCCAGCTTTCCGATAGGTTCGGTCCAGCTTTCCGATAGGGTCGGTCCAGCTTTCCGATAGGGTCGGTCCAGCTTTCCGATAGGTTCGGTCCAGCTTTCCGATAGGTTCGGTCCAGCTTTCCGATAGGGTCGGACCAGCTTTCCGATAGGTTCGGTCCAGCTTTCCGATAGGGTCGGTCCAGCTTTCCGATAGGGTCGGTCCAGCTTTCCGATAGGTTCGGTCCAGCTTTCCGATAGGTTCGGTCCAGCTTTCCGATAGGGTCGGTCCAGCTTTCCGATAGGGTCGGTCCAGCTTTCCGATAGGGTCGGTCCAGCTTTCCGATAGGTTCGGTCCAGCTTTCCGATAGGTTCGGTCCAGCTTTCCGATAGGTTCGGTCCAGCTTTCCGATAGGGTCGGTCCAGCTTTCCGATAGGGTCGGTCCAGCTTTCCGATAGGTTCGGTCCAGCTTTCCGATAGGGTCGGTCCAGCTTTCCGATAGGGTCGGTCCAGCTTTCCGATAGGTTCGGTCCAGCTTTCCGATAGGTTCGGTCCAGCTTTCCGATAGGTTCGGTCCAGCTTTCCGATAGGTTCGGTCCAGCTTTCCGATAGGGTCGGTCAGCTTTCCGATAGGGTCGGTCCAGCTTTCCGATAGGTTCGGTCCAGCTTTCCGATAGGTTCGGTCCAGCTTTCCGATAGGTTCGGTCCAGCTTTCCGATAGGGTCGGTCCAGCTTTCCGATAGGTTCGGTCCAGCTTTCCGATAGGTTCGGTCCAGCTTTCCGATAGGTTCGGTCCAGCTTTCCGATAGGGTCGGTCCAGCTTTCCGATAGGGTCGGTCCAGCTTTCCGATAGGGTCGGTCCAGCTTTCCGATAGGGTCGGTCCAGCTTTCCGATAGGTTCGGTCCAGCTTTCCGATAGGGTCGGTCCAGCTTTCCGATAGGGTCGGTCCAGCTTTCCGATAGGTTCGGTCCAGCTTTCCGATAGGTTCGGTCCAGCTTTCCGATAGGTTCGGTCCAGCTTTCCGATAGGTTCGGTCCAGCTTTCCGATAGGGTCGGTCCAGCTTTCCGATAGGGTCGGTCCAGCTTTCCGATAGGTTCGGTCCAGCTTTCCGATAGGGTCGGTCCAGCTTTCCGATAGGGTCGGTCCAGCTTTCCGATAGGTTCGGTCCAGCTTTCCGATAGGTTCGGTCCAGCTTTCCGATAGGTTCGGTCCAGCTTTCCGATAGGGTCAGTCCAGCTTTCCGATAGGTTCGGTCCAGCTTTCCGATAGGTTCGGTCCAGCTTTCCGATAGGTTCGGTCCAGCTTTCCGATAGGGTCGGTCCAGCTTTCCGATAGGGTCGGTCCAGCTTTCCGATAGGTTCGGTCCAGCTTTCCGATAGGTTCGGTCCAGCTTTCCGATAGGTTCGGTCCAGCTTTCCGATAGGGTCGGTCCAGCTTTCCGATAGGGTCGGTCCAGCTTTCCGATAGGGTCGGTCCAGCTTTCCGATAGGGTCGGTCCAGCTTTCCGATAGGGTCGGTCCAGCTTCCCGATAGGTTGTTTTCAGTTTGTCTTTGTTTTGGTGCAGTAAACAGATAGACTGAAAGTTATTTTTTGAATCATTTCAATGGCAAGCGTTATCTGAACATCTAAAACAACAAATTTTGAGTTTGCGACTGGCTGAAAATGCGTTTCCGAGGGGATCTGAAACAACTTTCCGATAGGTCTGAAACAACTTTCCGATAGGTCTGAAACAACTTTCCGATAGGTTCACTTTCTTTTTTTGCTTCCCGATAGGTTGGCCAACTACGCCATATGGCGTTGGTCATTTGCAAAGGGATTATAGCTTCTAAGTTGCCTACTCAACGTTTTTTGTATCTTACCTGGTTAGCGAGTTAGCAAACGGCACACGTTTGAATTTGGGTCGTTAGAGGTCCATTTTAACGCTATTATGAGCATTAAAATTAACAAATTTCACATAGATCAAGGTGCACCAAACTTTGACATACAAAATCCCTCCTATTTTGGCGCCTACGTTTACAATTTGGTAGAGATTTGCAGAAATGACAGCTAAAACAAATGTACTGAAATACTCGTATGGTATCAGTAAGTTTTTCATTTGCCATATTTTCGGGTACAAGTACAGACTCTATTTGATGTAATAAATAAACAAACAGTTCGTTTTTTCGATAGGTATCTGTCTACACTGTGGGTGGTATATTAGAGGGTGGGGTGCTAACAATTTGCTCTGTGGGATGTCTGGCTACTACAGTGGGAAACTATCGAAATTTTAAAAACATATTAATATAACTATACATACATTGTATATGTTTTTCGCCAATCAAACATATAAATAACACATATAGTTATATGTTTCTGAAAATTGAATAAGCACATATTTTTAAATATAAAACATAATTGTGTAAAAGACGCTTATTCACTTAAATTTTGTCTTAATTTTCGATAATTCAAGCTTGAGATTTTGAACTGCCTGTTTAAAACGGTTTGTAACAATTTAGATAGCATCCTAAGACTCTATAAGTTTAAGTGAAAGTGTGATTTTGCAAAAGTTTACTATCAATAGCAACCAAAAGTCTTGAAATAATGAATTCCGATAGCAAAAATATGTATATGTTTCCAGAAACATATTGGCCTCAAAACATATAAATACAAAACATACTTGACATGCAAACATATTGAGAAACATAAACATATATGCTTTCCGAAAAACAAACATATTTATGTTTTAAAACATATGCATAAAACATATATGTTTCCCACAGTACTGGCACATTACTGATAAGCATTTTCACCTTTTTGAAACTACATCTTAGGGATTTTAGGTTTTTGTCTTGTGTCCTCATTTCTTGATCGAAATGTTGTTGAAAACAGTCTTGTAATATTCAATGACTGTTACTAATTTGATGCTGATTAGGAAGAATTGCCTGAAAACAGATTCTGTTAGACCATATTATTGTCAATCGATGGTGTCGGTATTAGAGCAAAATTTTGTAAGTTGTTTCTCAGACTTTTTCAAAAATTGATTTCTTACTATAATAGTACAGTAACTCTAAGTGAGTGTCTTGAACTTTCTCTACTGAACACAGTATGTGTAAATGTGCATGGCTGGAGCAGTTATATTCAAATCCATTCTGCAACTTTTCCCAAGACATATTACAAAGCAATAAATGGCTGGTTTCTGCAGCAAATCGTTCTGAAATTCCATTGAACCAAATTATAGAAGTTGTGTCACAGCAGCTTATTCATTTGTATGCAATGAAATTGGTGTTGACAAAAGAAAAAATGGCCTTCATTGAATCTGGTACTGTCGAAAACAAAACCATACAAGTGCCACTCATCCTTGCATATATAGAAAAGCTGTGTGAGGAACACATAAAATTTCCAGCCTATCAGCAAAAAGACCTGTACCAATTGACTTTTTATGCAAATCTTAGTAAATACAGATATTCAGAAATGCCATTTATGGAGTTTGTTGCCTGTCCAATCTTTTACTGCAAGAAATATCCCAAAGAGATGTACTACCTTATATTAAAGCAAGATGAGGAAACCCCTAATTTTTATGAAATCTCAATTGATCTAACTGTGTTTGGCAGAAAACTTGAATTGTCTAGGGACCACCTAACAGATAGTGAACTTGAAGTAACTGGAGCCTATCTTTCACATGTTGAAAAAAGCAACAGGTAAGTGGAACAGCGCTAAGACAGTTAACCAACTGTAGAGAGCTACCTGCATGAGCCGGTACGGCAGACGATTTCAGCCAGGCCAGGCTGAGGATGAAGGCAAAGGGCCCTACCAACCTAATATTTTAACAAAAGTTAGGCATGAGTTGGCCAAACAAAATGAGCGCACTAAAGTGTGCTGTTTAGGGGGCATGGGGCTGTTTTGGCCTATCAAAGCTGTTCGAAAAAGTCTTTTTTCTGCAAAGCTTAGTGTTTAGCATACTATTATATCCCGTTTTGTGTGCTGAGTTCGTAAATGCATTCAGTTTAGCTAGATTCGCTCTGGATCAGGAGAAATTGGCGTCCAAATTTGAGACCAACACTATTTCTTGAGTGGCACTACCATGCATGTAACAGGTCATCTGCCGATGGGGGGAGGGGGGGGTGGGAGTCTGGCGCCGGCCGCCGGGGGGGGGGGGGGCTGAGCCAAAATTTTGGGGGAGGGGGGTGGGCACTAAAAAACGCTCAAGAATCGACAAAATCGCAATTTTTGGCTAAAAATTGCCAAAAATCGCTAATTTGGGCTGAAATACAGCTAAAAGTGCTGTTTTACAGGCGATTTTGGCAGTTTTGTGTGTGAAATTGTAAAAAATTGCAAAAATTTGCTCGAAAATTTACTGGCCAGAAAAATCCGAGGGAGGTCGGTGAAATCGTCTCGGGGGGGGGGGTCCATCCGGGGGGGTCTGGTCTAAGTCGGGTGGCGGGGCAGACCCCCCAGACCCCCCTGTTGCATGTATGGGCACTACTCGCTAGTATGACCAATAACCGCGGTACAGACATCGTTTTTTGCTACCCCCCTCCCCATTCTGGTGCGTCGCCTATCATCGAATTTCGGCCGACTCCCCTCCCCCCCTCTGGAATGACGTCTAATGTTCTGAATTTCTTTTCAGGCAATTGGTTGCAAAGCATAATCTCTGCATTCGTTTTTATTGCTGTTGCTTTTATGTGTTATAAGTCTTTTCCTGTGCTCGTTATGTGTCTCGAAAATAACATCTAAACAAATTTTGAGTTTGCAACTGGTTGAGAACGCGTTTCTGAGGGGTCTGAAATAGCTTTCCGATAGGTCCGTTTCAGGTTTCCGATATTTTACCATCATTTTTTTGCTTTTCAATAGGTTGGCCAACTTTTTACGCCATATGGCGTCGGTCATATGCAAAAGGTTAAGTGAGTTTTTACGGCAGTTTGTGTAGTAATATCCCTTACTAGCAGAAGCTACTCCATTTGGAGTAGTATCCAACATAGAATCACGCTTTGCGTGCGGCTGTTTTTAGCATAAATGTGATTGGAAAACAAAAGTGCAAATAAAAGTGATTGGGCAGTCACGCTTTTTTGTCAGACAATGCACAGTGCTGCATACAACGCGTGATTGGTCAGTCACGTTTTTTTTTAAATTCAGTAATTTTAAAAACATATTTTGCGTGATTACCATTCTGCGTCTAAGAGGTATAGCTGTGCATGTGTATGAAGAGAGAGCTAGGTGCTGTACAGTGAACAAAGGTGTCACACCCCTTCATGTGATAACATAGTTTTTGCATGCCCCTAACTATATGTCAACTATATTTTTGAATGAAATTAGATAAAAGGGCCTGTTATCCTAAAAGGTCTAAAAGGTACTACAATCTAAAAAATAATGTTCTAGGTGCTCCTTGCATATTCCATATAAAATTTGTTTGGAAGAATGCAAAGCTGATCAGTATGAGAAAATGACATGTGGATGCATACCATGGAATTTTTATGCGACTAAGCCACAGCTTGGCAATATCTCACTATGCGATCCAACAGAGTGCAATAACGATGAACTTAATCTGACCTTATGTCAGGTCAAGTGTAGTGACAATGTTTGCATCGATAAATCTATTACATCCAATGTATTATACAAGAAAAATCGTCATGTAAGTATTAACAAAAGCCAGATCTATGCTGCTGTTCTAACCTTAACTGAGGTAAGCATTTCTTTGCAGTATATCGATTGCTATGGTTTAAACACTTCAGTCAAAGTTCCCAGAATTTCACATATATCGTGCACAGACATGGGAGTCACTATTAGGTAATCTCGGTGGACAGCTAGACCTATGGATTGGAATCAGCATAATTGGGTTGTTACATGCTGTGGTCTACTTTGTTAAATTGGTTTATAATTTTGTTAAATTGAAAATGGATGAGAACAAACAAAAGAAAAACTTTAATCAAATTTACCCAAATGAGAATATCGAAATTGACGCTCTGCCTGGAATCACTCAAGGAGAAAAGTTTGTGATTAAAGTTGCACAAAGTTGTATTTTCTAAATTGTAGTTTTAGATTGGTTGGATTAAACGAAATAAATTTAAAGATGAAGCATTTAGAAACAAAGTTTCAAGACCAATTTGAAGAAATCGGAGATTTAAAGAAACAACTATTGGAACTGAAGGAAGTATTAAATCAGACCCATGCCTAGAGTTCTGTGAATAAGGTTAAGAGCCAGTTTTTCGAAAACATATACAGTAGATGTTTACTTCTCTTCCATTACCTACTGTATAGACATTTTGTATTGATTTTGAGAATTTATATCTGAGATGTGCTTTAGAATGAGAGCAAAACTTTCATTTCTTCAGAGCAGTTGTTGACTGGAATTAGCCTAGTGAAAGTATATAATCAATAAAAAATGCAAGCCCATCTAAAGGTGATTTAAAACAATGCAACCAGTGGCTTTTAATAGAGCGTGTACAGTATGTATATGCTGGCTCTTAGCACGATCATTACCGAAGTTTATATTATTCATACAGTTAATTGTTGAAATCACATTGCCATGTACTGTTAGTGCAAGAAGGTGGAAAAAGCACTGTATGGTCAAAATGGAGTTAAGAATACAGTAAAAAAATTATATCGTGCAGGCTCTGTCCTTTCTGGCAAACTGCCACTGAAATAGTGTCGTTCTCTGAATAGCGGCGCTGTTAAACTTTCTGCTAGAAGGACATATCTACACAATATTTACAAAAACTCCCAAAAACCGTGTTGAAATGGTCAGATTATTTGTGAATCAGTTGAATATTACTGTCTTGTAGATCACACCTATTTAAATGAAAAGGGGCATCAAGTTTAAAAACATAGAAAAATGAAATTTGTTTAGACTATTAAGGGATGCAATTTGTGGTGTTTTTTCGATATATGAAAGCCAGATAACACTCATTTAGTCAAACTTGAGTAAACGAAGTGTCAAACATAGGCGATTGTTTTTATTAACTCTATGTTGCTTTTAAAATTGCATTATGCTCATAATTTTACCACAAAATTAAGCTGATTGCTACAATTAGCTCAAAACACGATGCCTCTATGCTGTCTGATTGATGCTATTTTCTTCTTGTTGCCTACTCGTGGCTATACTTTCTACACAAATTACCGTAGTTTCCCCATAAACGGATGCAAAACTATAGTATCTGCGTTGGGTTGGACATAATCTAAACTATAAAAAAATGAACAACAAAGGTGGCCTGAAATAGCATAGAAACGCAAGATCGCTATAACTGATTTGATTGAAGACAGATTTCAATTGCTGTTTTCTCAAAAGCACCTTACCACTGCAAGCTTAGCCTGTTAATTCAAGTTAGGTTTTTTGTAGGATCGCGGAACCAATCTCCAGCTTAAATTCTGATCACCCTAGCTCGGTTTTATTATTCCTAACGCTATTTTTTACAGAGCACAAATGCACGTCCTACATAGATATAAGGAAATCACGAAACAGGTATGAAACAGTCCCTGACAGACTCCATCAATAAACGCTATATGCAAATTTTCTTACAGCAGTTTTGCCTTTTTTAGATTGCCGAATCTGGTATTTTCTGTTGTTTTCTGACAGTTAGTCTGTCTGGCCTATTATACATCGCAAAAATCCATTTTTAACTGAAAAATTACATTAATTAGCTATTTTTAGCTTGAGTTTTTTGAACGATTTTTTTTCTGACTCTTGAGAAAAAAACCGTTATTATTTGAGAAGAACGAAAAAACGCCGGAAGAAAGCTCACACCCCTGGGCCAGACCCCCACGATCGGCCCTCCAAGACGATTTTTCTTACCCTCACAATTAGTAACATTAACCCAATGCAACATACCTACGCCATTTGGCGTTTTGGCGTAATTCTTAGAAACGCGCTTCCCGACAACGAACAACTATCGGGAACCTGGTTCCCGACAACGAAAATGTTGTCCGACAGTCTCTCTTTTTTGGCTATTTTTTGTTTTTTTATTAGAAGCTTTCCGATAAGCTTCTGGAAATTTTCCTAAATTGTTGGGAATTACCAAAAACTATCGGTAAGCTCAAAAAATTGCTATTGTGAAGTGTTTTTCTGTCAGTAAGCTGTTATGCCAAAAACTTTCCCGACAACAAAAAAATCGGGAACTGAAAAATTTATCTTCCCGACAGCTGTCGGGAAGCGCGCGACTTCCCGACAATTAGAAACACCGGTGTGTTGAAGGGGGTTATGTACGTTTTTCAAGCCACAATCATTCGCATGGTAATGGTGCTTTTCACATGTATTTGATCGCGATTTTTTATGTTTGTTAGCCGAAAACTGCGATTTTTGAATGAATTTTAGTTCAGCTTTACAAAAACATCTCCTCTAGTAGAATATGTTCATACCCACAGCCGGCGCCAGATACCTTATTGCCAGATTGATGGGCCGTTTATCCCCTTCGAGCAAACCATCTACTGTAACTTCGGGCTAATTCTTGTCGAGCTAATTTGATTTTTGACAAATTTGTGACTCGCTAATCCGATGAGGGCGTTCGATTAGAAATTGGTCGTTCGGCCTCGGTGGGAGGATTAGAAATGACTATATGCCGCTATATGACGCCGTTCCAATTTGATTCTATTTTGAATTAGACCGCTATTAGTTATCAATTGCAATCATATATGCCCAAAATCAAAACTAATCAGATCCTAATCGGCTCCAAATTTGAAGACCTCGGCTAATCGCGCCGATTTCAATATTACGCCCCCTGAGAGGAAACGCTAATCCTCTAGCAGTTGCGATATTGACTTATGATATTGTTCCTAATCGGGACAGTGCTCTAATACCGCGCTAATTTTCATACGCCATATGGCATGGAGTCTTCCTCAAAGGGTTAAACAGTACGTATATATTAAACACATATTTTTGGTCTGAAAAGAAAAGGCACATTAAGAGCTACTGTACAGTAGTCTTAGTCTCTCACGTTTGTCTTGTCTTGAGCTCTTGAGTTCTTGTCTGAGTGCATTGAGTTCTTCGTGTAACTCTACGGAAACTAGTAATTACCATTGCAACTTGTTAGTGTTTCTGTTGGTGGGTGGGGGTATGAGAGTTCCAAGTTTCTTCATTTTGGTCAAATAGATTTGTTTGGGGTTGCTGATCTCTTCAACATTTCCTTGCAATGTGTCCTAACGTGGGCACATATATGCCTACTTCGTTTGTATATGTATATGTATATGTATATATACAAATGCACATTAGTTTGTATATGTATATGTATATATACATATACAAACAAAATTTCAATATTGCATATTTTTTTGTATATTTGTATATTAAGAATATTATAAATTTTCTGCTGGAAAGCATGATTTCGACAAACCAGGTGGTTAGGGGTACCATGACGGGTGTCATTGTCATATGGTAGGGCGTTGTAGGGCTAGCCAACATGAAATATTCTCAAATTGCATGAGTGTATTCCGATTTCAGGCAGTTCTCCCAACGTGCGGTGCGAACTCTATTAAGTGATACTGCCCTCAGTCTAAGATTTTTACCAGCTAAAATTTATGTTGTTGCTAAAACTCAGGCTTTTTAGGATCTGTAATATCAAGAAAATTTTTGTGCGGTGTGGGTAAGTCACAGGTGGTCGAAAATCTTTAAGAAATAATAATGCTAGCAATGGCTTTAGTCTTCGATTCAGGCCTACTAGGCTCGTACATAGGTATAGTTTTAAGCAGAAATAGCCCCTGAAATCGTTATTACGCATCATAGGAAGAATGGATGAACGGGTTTATCTGAAAAAATAATAACACGTTTAAAACTGGGATGAAACGAAAAGGGAAACGTGTGGGATTCGATTATCAATTTCGTCGTTGAGCATGCCTACTATTCCATTTTTTCGTTTCAAACAGCAAAACTCATCGCGAAATACTTCTAAAACGAAGATGAATAATATTTGGTCTTAATGCAGACGAGGCTAAACCGCAAATTTAACAAATTCTTCTGGAAAAGTTGAAGACATATGTAGGCTCTAAATACAAAAACACCCAAAGAAACTGTAAAAATGTCTCAATTACCGTACGAAAGTGGCCAAAATGTGCTAAACTACTTACTGCAAAAATATACAAATGAAAATATACAAACCGTTTGTATATCAAGTCTGTTTGTATATGTATATTGAATATTGCATCAACAGTCCGTTTGTATATGTATATGTATATGTATATCCAAAACATTTGTATATATATACAAATTTGTATATGTATATTTGAATATACAAACCCACACTAATGTGTCCTATCCGGTTGCAATTGAAGCATCTCCGTTGTTTCCAATGGGTAGTTGGCCCCTGCATTTCCCAATCATTTGAACAGGAAGCAGCCATAATTTGGATGACTTGGTGATTCAGGTGAATTGGGACACGGGTGCCATATAGTGCTGTTTATAGTACCCGGGTACTATATAGATTAACACCAGTTCTATTTGTTGTTGGGCCGCCAGATCTGTTGGAGATGATTGTTGGGTTAAGACAAAAGTGAAACTATAGCATTTTCGACTATATTTCGCCTTCACATCACAAGGCAAACAAAAGCTGGGCTGGAAATTTTATTCGAATAAAAACTTGAATTCACTGCTTTCTAACCTTTGACCGGCAGTTCGCTGGTTTGCTTTATTCAAATCAAATTTCGGCGGGCAGGTGTGCCCCTTAATTATAATCAAAGCTTGAATTCACTGCTTTCTAACCTTTGGCCGGCAGGTCTGTTAACCTAATTAAGCCTGTCTGTAAGTGAGATGCGTCCACTCCATGGCCCCCACAGGCGCTACATGTGTTAAGACTCAGTCTCTGGTCAGATCTAGTCTTCACCGTTTTCCCTAATCAGACACAAAACTGAAACTTTGGCCTAGAGCGCTGAAGTCGGCACACTAATATGTATATGTTGGTGAGTTATCAAACGCCTGGAAATAAATTCCAGGTTTGACGCTTCAGTCACAAGATATAGCCGTCTGAAAATCGGCTCGCTTAACTATGGGACCAATACTTCGAACTTGAATGTCTTTCTTACTCATGAGAGCAGGCACGATCCGATCCGATTTGCGGGGGCCTTACTGCCTACGATAAGACTAGAGGTCCATTCCGCTACCGCTGATTCGTCATCTCAGACGTTGCCCTTCTTTCACTGCCAGCCACTCTTAGCCATGCTGCTGGGCGCCGGTCACCAGGAGGGTGGCCGGCGTGTTGATGCCATCATTCTGACAACTCCCGCCGGCCGCCGGTGCCCCATATGTCAGATGGCATGGCTCCCAGCATAGTTGGTTTCTCAGACAGCTTCTGACATCGTAGATCTTCGTCCCAACGCGGCATGCCTTGTGGAGTGGCTTGGGTGCAAACGCAGATCCAGTTGGTTCCCATTTTACCTACTAGTTGTAACCAGCTTTTGGTGGCCTGGGTGGAGCTTTATGCCGATGACTAACTCTTTTCGGCAATCCTCTCGTCGCGCCGAGGGGATGAGCGCACGATGTCGCCACAGTGGCTATGCGGCCTAAACCACTACACCAACTGTGCCGGCGAGAGCAGGGACTTGAAAATCAGAGTTTTTAGGTAATTTTTAGAGTAGTTTAAGAATCTTTCATCGAAAATTAGTTTTGAGCAAAGATTTTTTAACCCCTTTTAGAGTCCCCTAGCTTGGGCTCAGTTCCGACTTTTCCCAGTTACGACATTCCCGGTTCCGACTTTATATAGTAACATTCACCATCTTTTATACAGACCGGACTCAGGTATTACCTGACGGCCCCTAAAAGACGGTATTTCATTTACTGACGGCCCCTAAAAGACACAAGAATAGCTACATAACAATTCTCAATACGTTGTCTTAGTCTTTTAGGTTCAGGGTTAGGCTTAGGTTTGGGTTCAGGCTTAGGCTTCAGTTCAGGCTTAGCCTTAGGCTTAACAATTATAATACAGCGAAAACGAAAAGTTGAAGTGGGAAAAGCCAGAACTGGGAAAGATTGGGACTGGAAAGTCGGAACTGAGCACAAACGAACCAGCTAGCGGGGGGCGGGTCAAAAGGGCGTCGAATCAACTTGTTACATTCACAAGACAGACAAGCAATTGGACCCGGCCATTTTGTGTTGAATGCTACTTTATCAAAAATAACGTTCAGATTCTCTAGTATCACACAGCAAGTAATACTAGTCAAACTATTCTAGATGGGTGAGTGGTTGCACTTTTCTTTATGACAATCGTAACATTTGAACCCCGGCTTCATCTTGTATTTGCTGTTTCCACACTTGTTTTTGGCCGACCGACACCCATACCTGTATTCGCCTGAAAATAGAGGCACAACAATTTTGTGCAAACAAAACCCTCATATACAAACGGCCAATACGTTCAACCATATATTTGTAGGAGAGAGCGAAGCATTTGACTTCATCCGATCCACATTCTTTCACCTCATGAGGAGGTGATGGATTAGCTAGTGAGCTTTGCAGTCTGCCAGTATAACATTTCAGACTACTGCTTTCTGAAAGTAAAAGACACAGTTAATTTCTTGCATAATCTAGCTACCTGGATACCTTTGAACAGTGTCAGAGTGCAGATAGTGGTGAAAAGAACAGTTGTTAACAGTGACATGGTTACCTGTACTATGTACTTGGTACTTATTAGGTTGAGAGTGGTTGATTATTTATTTGATCAAGTTTGTAAAACCTACTGCTCAGCTTCTAGGCGCCTAAACGGTTGCCAAAGGGACAGACAGACAGCTTTTCTCACAAATGCACAGATGGTGTGCCAGACATAGCTCGACCATCTTACGTCCTACATGTCTGTCTGGTCTGACACATTGCATTTGCATGGCTCATTCGAATAGGTCAGCAAGCGTGATGAGTTATAAATGGAAATGTCAGCTTATCTAATCTGATTTTAGTAACTGATATAAAACAAAAGTTTGCATTGATGTCTGTAGATTTGAAGTTACAATTTTAGCTAAAGTGTGTGAAACTACGCTTGTGCTAAGATTACGATTTATCTTCTGTCACATGTACTTAGTATGTGCATAACATTTACATGTACAGTAGATTTATCTTTTATTCAATAACTTGTTCTTTATTCATATACAATAGAGTAATAGAGAGTTCTGCTGTTGAATTTTAACAAATCATTACATTGTATTGCAGGTAAAGCTAACAATCCAGCATGTTTGCTGAGACTGGTACCACTAGAACTTTCGCACTTCTATGAGCAAGAACAGCTCTATAAATTACTTTCAATATCAGAATTATGGCATGCAGCAGTGCAATCACACTGACTCCAATCCAAAGATCCAACTGACCACCCAAATCACTCAAAAACGATGAAAAGTTACGAGCATAAACTGTTTCAAACACTGGATAGCTTTGAATCTGCAAGATTAAGTAACATATTTTGATCATCTTTATGGCTTAGAAGAACTAATTTCTGACCTAATTTAGGTTCTCACATTCATTCGATTTGTTCATTTCGATCTGGGTCACAGTTGTACAGATTTTGCTCATTTTCAGGCATGTTTAACACACCATATAGACAGGGATTGATATGTGAATTTTTGAAAATTCAATAACAGTAATTGCTTTCAAACAAATCTGTACCAGAACTTTTAGCAGCTTGGTAATGATGTCTTTTTCAATGTATTGGTTAACATGTAAAAAAGGTGTCAAATGTGCCATTTGTGTTACTGCTTTATACTAATTTTATGTGTTATGTTAATTTTGCTCGATGTGTGACCGATCCAGTTATCGGCAAACTTAGGAGGCCGCCTAGCCTTGGCGAGTAGTTATTGCTAATAAACCGAGCGGAAGATCTTCGTCGTGCCTTTTGTCGCAACCACAACGCGCAAGTACAACTCTAGGCCAAGCGGCACAACAAGTCTCCTCAGCCCCGCTCCTGTCATGGTGTCACCCGGAATGGACGCTGCACGGACGGGCGCGCGACGAAAGACCGGCAAGTTCCACAGCGAGAGGCAGTAAGTTATTACAACTGTGTTATGGAAGATTTGACTAGCAAGAAATCTACTAGTTCTCCCCATTACACTAGGGCGCAGAGAAAAGCGGCTTTGCTTGAACAGCGGGACTCTTTGCTCAAGGAGGCAGAGGTTTTGTCGTGCACGGTAAAAGAATTTATTCACCAGCTAGCAAATAACCAAAATTTACTTGAGTCTGTCGACCAGAAATACCGGTGCACTGACTTACGTTTTGATGTGCGGAACGCTGAGGTTAAACTGCAAAATTTGCAAAAAGAGTTAACTCCACTTTTGGAAGAAGTTCCAGCAGACCTTTTCGAGTTCGAAAGACAGTCGAAATTGTTGGGCGAACAGTTAGCGGAAGATGGCAACACCCTTCTCAGTGTTTATCAGCGATTCCTTTCTACCCTCTCTGCTTCGGCAGGGGCACGTGGTGGCACTTTGGCGCCGGCTGAAGGTGAGCCCGTGGTGGGTGAGGTGGAGCCAGAGATAGCGACAGTACCCACTAGTACCGCACCCACCATGGACTCTAACTTCTTGGCGTTGCTTACGCTTATGCAACAGCAGATAGCCGGCGCCGAGCAGCGGCATGTAGAGCAGATGCAGTTGCTCAAGCAACAGCACTTGGACCTCATTAAGTCCTCCGAAAGCCGCTTTGAGACCGCTGTTCAGCACTTCGAGGCCGTTGCGACCGAACAGACTCAGTTGCAACAGCAACGAATGCAAGATTGTGTCGCTCAGGTGCAGAACTTAGAGCAGAGATTTCAAAGCCATGCGTCCAGTAATGGGATTTTTCAAGTTTCTAGAGGCACTTCCAGCCAAGGTAGCACGGTCAGACTGCCTAAACTAGAGTTAGAAACTTTTAGCGGCGACGTCTTCGCATGGAGGGCCTTTTGGGCCAGTTTTGAGCAGTCAGTACATGCGAATACGTCGTTGACGCGTAGCCAAAAGTTTACCTATTTACGCTCGGTGCTTAGTGGCGCGGCGTTACGAGTCGTCGAAGGTTTACCAGTGACCGATACTGCCTACGAGCAAGCGCTCGAGTTATTACGCAAGCACTACGGTAACGACGACGACTTGGTCAATGCGCATTACAATGCTTTAGATAAGCTAGCCTCCCCAGTCGATAGCTACGAAAGTCTACAGGCCTTTTGTATGGCGATAGAGAAACACGTACGAGGCTTAGAACAGTTAGGACAGTCAGCTGGTGATGAACGATTTTTAGCAACAGCCCTAATCAAAAAGTTACCAGCTAGGCTCTTGAAAGATCTGTCGCCTAAGCTAGCCCTAGAACGCAATCGGCTCAAGTGTTTGCGCGATTTTTTGTTTGAGGAACTTCAAACTGCAAAATTCGTGTCTCAATTTGCCAGTCTAGCGTATGATCTGAAGGAACCCCAAAAACCTAGCAAGTCTCCGCCCCAGTCTTTCGGATCTGCCCACGCTCTAGTTACTAGCAGCAAAACTGTGCCGAAATGTGTTTTCTGCAAAACCGCTCACTACCCAGACCAATGTACATTGTATCCCAATGCCAAAGCCCGGTTCGAATTTTTGAAGTCCAAAAATTTGTGCTTTCGGTGTCTAAAAGGGGACCATACTGCAAGAACGTGTCCGCAGCAAAGGCGCAAGTGTTTCCACTGTCAGAACACCAGTCACCATAGGTCCCTCTGCCCCGACAAATTCGGCCGGTACCAGGAACGCAACGTAGAGAGAGCCAAGACGGGGGCCAAGCCTCCTCCAGCTCGTGCATTGGCGGCAGTAGACACGGTTAGTGCAGCTAGTGTAGACAGTGTAGCAAGCAGCCAGAGCTCTAGCACTTCTGATAGAGTGGCAACGGTCATGCATGTGCCGGTACCAGCAGAAGCTTCTGTTCCCAAACAAGTCCCGCTTCTTACAGCCTACAGTACAATTTTTGATCTAGAAAATTCAAACCAGACCCAGCAGGTGCGTATTTTGCTAGATTCAGGAAGTCAAAAGTCGTTTATATGCACTGCTGTGGCCCAGAATTTAGCTCTAGCACAAGTTCAGAAAGATGAGTTTGCAGTCTCTGGCTTTGCGCAAGAGAGTCGACTTTTTAGATCGGCCAAAGTCAGATTTGGGCTTGTACTGAAGGACGGAAGCTCTAAGCAGATAGAAGCCACCCTTTGTCCACTGATTACCCAGCCCATAGTGCGGCAGCCCTTTTCCGGTGTTGATTGGGCTAAGTTTAGTGAATATCAGTTGGCAGAGCCGCTAGTAAAACAACCTCAGTTAGCGCCGGTAGACGTGTTGCTTGGCAATGAATATTTTTTCGACATCATTTGCATGCAACCATTAGTCAGACTTTCTAGCTCATTGTTTTTGGTCAACACGTCTTTGGGCTACATGCCGACAGGTCAGTTGTCGCTTGGGTCGGCCGAGACCGCTGCGAGACGCACCGTTGGTGCCGTGCTGTCTACCGAGCGCCTTTCTCTACACAAAAACCTGGCCAACTTGTGGCAGTTGGAGGCGCTAGGTATCAAGGATTCGGGCGTAAAGACCGAGGACGAAACCGCAAAGGATATTTTTGATCGTTCTGTTACCTATTTGCCAGACCAACAACGCTACCAAGTTACTTATCCTATGCGGTTTCAGGAGGTCGATTTGCAAGACAATTACTACTTAGCCCTGAACCGCCTTCGCAGTTTACTGAAGCGGTTGACGCAGAATCCGGACCTTCTTCGCAAGTACAATGCTATATTTGCAGAGTATTTACAGCTTGGTATCATCGAATCGGTCGAACCGAGTGACACACAGTGTGCGCCAGTGTATTACATTCCCCACCACTGCGTAGTCAAGCCGTCAAGCGAAACCACCAAAATACGGGTCGTGTTCGATGCCAGCTCCAAGTCGCGCCAGGACGGCAAAAGCCTTAACGAAAATTTGCTGTGTGGCCCGGTCGATATGGAGGATTTGTGCGGTCTGCTCCTGAGGTTCCGTCTGGGCAGGGTTGGTCTTTTGAGTGATCTAGAAAAGGCCTTCCTACAAGTGTCAGTTGACCCTGCTCAGAGGAATCTCATGAGATTCTTGTGGGTCAAGGACGCCACCAATATCAGTACTGACTACCCTAATTTGCAGATTTACAGGTTCGCTCGGGTCAGTTTTGGCATGATTAGCAGTCCGTTCCTGCTTGCGGCCACAATTCGCCATCACATGCTGCGGCCGGATCTGGTGTGTCCCATTTCTAGAACGATCGCCCAAAACATCTACGTAGATAATTTGCTTGTGTGCGTAGACAACCTTGAGCAAGCGCGCGAATTTTACGCTACAGCCAAAAACCTGTTCTCGCTTGCGGGCTTCAACCTACGGGAATGGGTCACAAATTCTGAAGATTTTTCGAGGGAACTCCCTAAATCTGATCAGGCCGCCAGTCGATTAGCAAAATTGCTGGGCTTACTGTGGGACTCAAAATCTGACGAGATTTTTCTTGCGCAGCCAAATTGCCAGTTAGACCAACCTGTGTACACCAAACGTCAGTTAGTGTCTCTGCTTTCCAGTTTCTTCGACCCGCTGGGGTTTATCGCTCCACTTCTAGCCCCAATCAAGGTTCTGGTTCAGTCGCTTTGGTCGGAAAAATTGGATTGGGACACCCAGCTACCAGGCAGTTGGCAAGCATCTATTCAGGCAGCATTGAAGCCGCTGCGTGCCGTATCTAGCATTCGTATTCCTAGAATTGCTGGGCTTCCCTCATCAGCTGTGTCAGTACAGATCCATTGTTTTTCAGACGCCTCAAAGAGATCTTACTGTGCTGTAGCCTATTTGCGTGTGCTCTATTTGCAGGAAACTTCGATCAGACTGATTTTTGCCAAGAACAGACTGGCACCGCTCCGCACTCTCACCTTGCCTCGACTGGAGTTGCTAGGCGCACTGCTAGGCTCTCGGGTTTTGCGCTTCTTGGTGCGTCAGTTACGTCTGCCATCGGTACCTCTCTATCTTTGGACAGACTCCGGCTGTGTACTTAGTTGGCTCCGGTCCGACAAACCTCTCCCTAAATGGGTGCAAAATCGGGTACAAGAAATTGTAGGCGAGAGAGAGATCACGTTTTCCCACGTTCCGGGTGCAGAGAACCCAGCCGATATTCCCACCAAACCTGAGTTATACCCTAGCTTAGACAGAAACTCGGTTTGGTGGGAAGGACCGGCTTGGCTAAGTCTGGATTCTTCTATGTGGCCTCAGAAAACCTTTGAGCAAGAACCTATTGTATGTACTGACGAGTTACAGGTCTCAGAAAGAGAGGAGTCGTCTGCTGTTCTGGTGCTTACCAGTTTGCCTGACCAGTTGCTTCTACTACTTGACAAGTTTACCAGCAGTGAAACCTTGTTTCGTGTTTCAGCTTGGGTGAAGCGTGCAGCTAAGTGCTGGAAGGAACGAACTCTGGTTCACTCACTTAGGCGGTCTAGAAGGCACAAGAAAGTACTACCTTCTGTTTCTATGGCCGCTATTCCTAGCCTATGCCCTGCTGAGATACGTAGTGCTATGGTAGAGTGGATAAAGTTGGTTCAAGGCTCCTGTTTTTCCACAGAAATTACGTGTTTGCAGAAAAAAAGGAGCCCAATTCCTGCCCTTGTAAAACAGCTTGTACTGTATTTAGATTCAGAGAATCTGGTCAGGTGCAAAGGCCGTTTGGGACATGCAGACCTGCCGCTGGATGCTGCTCACCCTATTTTGTTGCCTCGCCAGCACCCGCTGACTAAACTTGTTATTTTTAGTGTACACACACGTTTGCTACATGCGGGTCCCGGTCAGACGTTGGCTCACCTACGGCTTTCGTTTTGGGTGCCCCAGGGTCGTACTGCTGTGCGATCGGTGATTAGATCTTGCCGTACTTGCCGTAGACACAGCGCACAGCCGTTCACCGACCCTCCCTATCCTCCTCTTCCAAGATTTAGAGTTTGTCGGCAGCTGCCATTCGATTCCGTAGGCCTAGACTACCTTGGCCCTGTGTTTGTTTCCGATGGGTCGCAGCCGAATGGTAGCTCTAAGGCCTGGATCTCATTGTGGACTTGTTGTGCCACCAGAGCAGTCCACCTTGAGCTAGTCGAGTCTTGCAGTACAGAGGCCTTTCTTTCGGCTCTCAAACGCTTTTGTGGTCGGAGGGGAGTACCAAAATTGATAATTTCCGATAACGCCAGCCAGTTCAAATCTGCCAATTTGTCCCTAGCGTTTCTCAGAAAAAATTCTGTTTTAAGTGAAGGCACAATTCAGAGGTTTCTGTCCTCTCAGGGTATGGTGTGGAAGTTCATTCCTGCCTTAGCCCCCTGGATGGGGGGCTTTTACGAACGCTTAGTGCAGACTGTTAAAAGGGCCCTGAAACGTACGCTGGGTGTTCGGCTATTCACCTTTATCCAACTGTACACTGTAGTTGTTGAGATAGAAGGCGTTATCAATTGTCGGCCATTGACTACTCAGAACGAATCTCTGCAACAGGTTTTGACACCCTCGCACCTTTTGGGTGGTAAAATGGAAAAGCTTTTTCCGTCTGTAGCCAATGACCCCGACCCAGATTACCTACCGCAGGTTTCTAAGCGCAGCGAGCATTTTCGATCTTACTGGCTAGCAACACAAAAAGCCTTGAATCTGTTTTGGCAGGTTTGGCGTTCCGATTACCTTCTTAATTTGCGCGAAACACATGCGCAACAGATAGCCAAACGCTCGCATGGCCGTGCTACCTTTGCCCCTCAGGTTGGGATGGTAGTGCTGCTTAAGGACGCTACTCCTAGAGGTCAATGGGTCTTGGCTAGGGTAGTAAAGTGTCTAACAAGCAATGACGGTGTTTGTCGGTCAGTACGAGTGCGCACTGCTAATGGCAAGCTCTCTGTGCGTGCGCTAAAACAAGTCATCCCCTTAGAAGGCGATGTAGAGAACCCGACCGACTAAAAATGTGTTATTAATGCAGTTTTCTGTTTATTTTAGTTACAGTCCAAGCGACCGTGTGGTGAGGCTGGAACCGAGGGAAGTAATGCCCCCTCGGTATACTAAGCGCGAGCGTCAGTTGCTGCAAGGGCCGCGACCGATGGATGTCTCGCCCAAGTCCAGTCAGTCGTCTCGCACTCGGTCGCGCTCGCGTTCGCCTCCTCGCCGTCCTCCTGCACGTAACGGCCAGGCTCAAGGCAACCGACGCGGTCGAAACGCACGCCGCCGTTTTTTCTGCAATTTCTGCCACAAGGTCGGCCACAAGCGTGCTTTCTGCTATTCTCGGCGTCGTCCAGCGGCCCACCACCCTCGTCAGTCCTATGGGTCGCGCGGTCCCTCCAATCAGCAAGCGATGGGGTCCCAGCTCCCCTTGCCCAATGGTCAGCTTCGTTCTGAGGTGATCGTGCTCAAGCGTCAGTACGTGGGTGAAGGGAGGAAGCGTGGTGGTTGAGTGCGGGCGTGCAGCAGAGGACACTAGTGAACTGTTTTACTAACCTTTTTATTGGCACTTTCCTTGTGCGGAGTGTCAAATGTGCCATTTGTGTTACTGCTTTATACTAATTTTATGTGTTATGTTAATTTTGCTCGATGTGTGACCGATCCAGTTATCGGCAAACTTAGGAGGCCGCCTAGCCTTGGCGAGTAGTTATTGCTAATAAACCGAGCGGAAGATCTTCGTCGTGCCTTTTGTCGCAACCACAACGCTCAAGAAGAACCCTAGGCCAAGCGGCAACAATTCTCCTCAGCCCCGCTCCTGTCAAAAGGAGCAAAATCCAGAACTGGTAATGTGACGTGACGAAGAACCTAAATCCTTTCAGAAATTGTGTCTATGACAGTATGACTACAGTTTTATAATAATTACTTGTTTTTTGGAGATGAAAACTTTGATGAACTGCTTGACAGGGTCGCGTTTAAATACATTGACTTTTGACGATTCGATTTCACATTCCATTGCTTTACACCCTACTGAACAATTCCTTTTCCATGCATTTGATTCAGTAAGTTTGTCATCAGCAATTCCATACTTATTAAAGCCGCAGACACCACATCTGGTAAAATGTGTTTTTTCCAACCTCATGTAATTGTGAGTAGAGTGTCCATGGAACCCGTTGACATAGGCTCTCAGCTGCTCTCAGCTTGCATTTGCCGATGCAATTAACACTTGCCGTATGGTTTAGACAGCTTCTAGAAACATATAAACATAAACAGCCTAACATACAAAAGTATCATATTCTGCCACCTTTCTGTGTACATATACAGTACGTATATAAATGAAAAGTGACAAGATGGTGCTAAGAAGTTATATATAGTCATTACCTGGGTCTAAAGTAGCATTCTAAAAACTACCAGAAATGAGTACTAAAAAGGCGCAGAATTTGTGATTTTGGGGTAAAATAGTAAAAATCAGAAATAGGGGCTCAATAGCAATTTTTTAGAGTCTGGCCTAAGTAGGGTGGGGCAGACCCCCAGACCGCCCTTGAAACTTGAAACTTTATCGTCCATTAGTTAAAATCCTGACACTACTGTAGAGCAGCCACTGAGTAGGACAAGGCGTAAACAAATAACAACATAAGTAAAAGTCACATAAAACAACTGAGGTTAAAACGCTCACATAGATTACGAAATTCACAAGAGTCTACAAGAACAAACCAAGCACAGGCACAGAAGGTGGTAAAGCATTCCACAAACGAGCAGCAACCGGATAAAACAGCTCACCCGTGGCGGCCCTGTCACATACATTGTATACTGACAGTACCTGTGAACTTTTTCCTTGTTGTACAGTGCTGTAGTTTCATAAATAATCTCATTCGCGACGAAAGGTTCCACATCAACACTGTGTTCGTTAATATTTAATCGTACAGCATTTTTTGATGTGAACACTGTTGTTGGGGTTTCAAAAATTAGGATTAAGTATTGGTTGTACTGTTATTTTACTAGTGGATTTATATTTTACAATTTACTAAATTTACTACAAATTCAGCCCTAGATTTAATTTTTATTTTTGTTTTACTACTAAGCAGCTCCTATTTTACTAATTTTTGTTTTACTAATAATTTTGCTCATTTTACTACTATTTTACTATGATTTTACTAGTCATAAGGTGCAATTTTGCATCACTGAGGCCAAGATCTTATGAATAACTGATGTTGATGCCAAATAGTTGCTGAATTTGATCACGATATGAGCTTTTCCAGAAGTTTTAGAGACAAAATGTCAAAACTTTGTGTCGATAAAGTGCACGCACGCATTTTTTTAGTGCAAAATTGATCAAGATTTTGTCTGAAATTCACCAAAAACTAGTAAAATAGTAGTAAAATTTCTATTTTACTATTCACCCCGTTTGGTAATTTAATTTAATTTTTACTTTACTATTGGCTTTTAATTTTACTTTTTACTATTATTTTACTACTAGTAAAATACCACTAGTATTACTAATTTTGTTTTACTATACTATAGTAAAATAACAGTAATTGGTTGGCACGATATTATACCGGATTATGTTTTTACTTTGGGCTTCATAAAATCGGTTATTATAATAAGAACATATTATTATAATATGAAAATTTGTTATGCAGCGTTAATTCAAGTTTTTTTTAGTAAAGCCAAATAGCTGCCCTCTTCTGTCTTTCACAAAGAATTTGAAGATTTTTCATTCATATAATCTTGGCTCTTTTCCAGTTTTGTCAATTGATGAAATTGCTGCCTTTTGAACTTCAAAAAAATTCTAAAAATTACCCAATTGTCCCTTTTCTTTTCAATGCATTTCTTTCCCATTATGTTTTCTGCATATGTAGTGTTTATATACCCGTATTGTGCTTTCGTATAGTTTAAAGTCTGTCTTTTCTATACCTAAACAACAGTGGTTTTGAACTTGCATTTTTTGTTGCATTCTTGATCCAGAAAACTGACCAATGCTGCACTGGTTATCTTGAAACGTCTCTGCAGTATATATCGTATGACATCTGATTTCTGGGAGCATGTGTCAACGAAAAGTGTACACTTTGGATGACGCACAGATATCCTTTCATTGTCAATGAGAAAGCAGTATTTATGACTGCCACGATATAATCCATTAATTGGTTGCTCAGTTAGACCACATATTCGCGAGTTGTAAGTAACAAGATCTGCAACCTTGTTTCTATTGTCAGCGTTTAGACAGCTCAGTTTGACGTTCATGTTGACTTCAGTTGACACAGAGTCAACAATATCAGCGATGGTGAGACTGGTGTTTTGGAGGGGTTCGTACAAGGCTCTACAGTTGTTTCCCTTACCTGCACGTTTACAAGCCCCTCCAGCCATATTCAGTGCTATTAATCCAATTGGACCCATTATCCAATGCGGTGGTAAAAATTTATAAACACTTGTATTTCTTTTCGTAGCATACCATATCTTTGTTTCCAAGTCCAACATACTGTAATTTAGCTGACCCTTCATTTGTTTTATGAGGCTTTGTGTGATCGTATTATTATTAATTTTCTCCCAGGCTTTTATGTTCTCAGTGTCGTCAACATTACTATAACTAGCCGTAGAACGTGCAATATTTTCTTCAAATAGCTGCTTCAGCTGGTTCCAATAAACTCCAACCAACAACAAGTCCCCAATGCTAAGTGTTGCTTTCCAATATTTCAGCTTCTCAGTAAATGACCTTGCTGTACGATTGAGTCTCATTGAAATTATTTGTTGTAGTTTTGGCAAACGCACTTACCACAAATCTACTATAGAAGCTCATCCTTCTTTTAGGGTTATTTTGTTTGCGTTTCGTTACTTAAGTTAGGGTACATGTACCAGTATCTGGATTTAAGTCAATGGTACCAAATAGCACCAGCGACTGTGCTCTTAGGGTTTTCTTTCAGATTATAGGAGCAGAGTTTTCCAGTATATATACTAAGTAAGCATTGCTCAGCAGCAGCACATGTAGTACTTGTGAAGTATGCTATGCTAATTAAAATTAACCACGTGATTAAACCTAAATTTCTAAAATTCCGAATATAATTCCCAGTACCGAATATTTTTGTTAATGCCTATACCTACCGATGTGGACACTGGGCACTACAGCAATGATCATCAGCTTCTATAGAGCATTTACAGTAAAATGCACGTGAATTCTAAAATGAATTCTAGTACAAGGTATGCAATATAAACTATGTCAAGGGTAAATGGTTCATGACTTTAACTGACTCTGCTGAGGTAAGGGAGTACATCTACCATATAGTGTCAAATAGAATCCCACTCAAGTGGACACCGCTGAACCAAGTTTGAAACAATATAAAAGTCCAGTCTTAAGCCTATAGGTTTTTCTACATGAGACAAAACCAAAGAGTTTATGGTGAGTTTAGAGGTAAAACTGTAAAAATTTTGAGAACCTGGCATTAGAGATGTGCGCGTGCACCGCCTTTTTCGGGTGGGGCATGCCCGCTGGGAATCAAAATCAATTTAATTTAAAAAATTTCTGCTTTGTGCATGCCGGGCCGGCCGCCGTAAGTAAACTAAAAATAATTTAAGAAAATGCCTAAAAACTGTAAATCCCATTACTTTTGATGACTTTCCTTTGCTACTGACCTTGGAAATTCAGAGTTTTGACGTTGCGAAACATATTTAGGAAATACCGAATAAATACCGGTATACCGGTATTTTTGCGAATACCTACCCATACCGAACCGATTCCTGGGTATGCCGAAAAATACCTACCCATACCGAACCGATTCCTGGGTATGCCGAAAAATACCTACCCATACCGAACCGATTCCTGGGTATGCCGAAAAATACCTACCCATACCGAACCGATTCCTGGGTATGCCGAAAAATACCTACCAATACCGAACCGATTCCTGGGTATGCCGAAAAATACCTACCAATACCGAACCGATTCCTGGGTATGCCGAAAAATACCTACCCATACCGAACCGATTCCTGGGTATGCCGAAAAATACCTACCCATACCGAACCGATTCCTGGGTATGCCGAAAAATACCTACCCATACCGAACCGATTCCTGGGTATGCCGAAAAATACCTACCAATACCGAACCGATTCCTGAAAATCCCATACCCAAACAACAGTACTCGGTAAATGTGGTACATGGTAGTATGGATTCTGTTTATCACTCTGTCTTTTGTCGCCTCCGTCGTTCATTGCCTGCAGATAGGTAGGTACTGTAAACGTCCCATTTCGTTCTCGTTTCAATTCTTCGCAACCTTAGAGGGAGTAATTGCTCTAATATTGTAGGTAGGTTGTACTGTTGTTTGTGTATACACATACACATTTACCATACACAAAAATACACATTGTTTTTTCAATGTGTATACACATACACATACACATACACATTGAAAATTCCGATACACATTACCATACACAAACAGCACTCAAAATGTGTATTTTTGTGTATGTGTATTTGATCAGCAAAAGTCGATAAAATGTCGAACAGAATCGTAAAATTTCGATGTTTTTGCTCCAGTGATATCCAATAGATATCCTCATAAAGCCTTCATGTAGCCTAAGTAACTCGATTTCAAAGCTATCCAAGGTTTCAAGCAGCAGACATTGAGAGATTTGATTTTCCTAGTATTTCTATCTCAAAATATACCAAAAAAATTGCATTTTCAGTACAATACACATACACAAATATACACAAAAATACACATTGTTTTGTTGAATGTGTATACACAAATTACCATACACATTTGAAGGTAAATGTGTATACACATACACATACACATACACATACAAATACACATACACATACACAAACGGAAAATCCAATACCAAACAACAGTAGTAGGTTGAACCTACCTACAGTATTAGAGCAATTACTCCCTCTAAGGTTCCAATTATTAATAACTCTTATGCCCATATGCCCATCCCATCTGACCTTTGCGTCACTCGTTATTTTCTTCTTTTTGATCTTTGTGCACGCGCTTGCAGCGTAAACTGTCTAGCGGGCATTCTTCTTTGGCTCTTCAGCCGCGGCCGGCCTAGGTGCACACGCGTGGACGGGTTTCACTTGCGGCTGTCCGGCCGCCCAAAATCCACAGTGAGCATTAACGTGGGCACATATATGCCTACTTCGTTTGTATATGTATATGTATATGTATATATACAAATGCACATTAGTTTATGTATATATACATATACAAACAAAATTTCAATATTGCATATTTTTTGTATATTTGTATATTAAGAATATTATAAATTTTCTGCTGGAAAGCATGATTTCGACAAACCAGGTGGGTTAGGGGTACCATGACGGGTGTCATTCTCATATGGTAGGGCGTTGTAGGGCTAGCCAACATGAAATATTCTCAAATTGCATGAGTGTATTCCGATTTCAGACAGTTCTCCAAACCGGTGCGAACTCTATTAAGTGATACTGCCCTCAGTCTAAGATTTTTACCAGCTAAAATTTATGTTGTTGCTAAAACTCAGGCTTTTTAGGATCTGTAATATCAAGAAATTTTTTGTGCGGTGTGGGTAAGTCACCGGTGGTCGAAAATCTTTAAGTAATACAAATGCTAGCAACAAATTCAAACTTACGCTTTAGGTATACCCCTTAGTTTTAGGTTAACAAGTATGTTAAGGCTTAGGTTCTGGCTTTAGTCTTCGATTCAGGCCTACTAGGCTCGTACATAGGTATAGTTTTAAGCAGAAATAGCCCCTGAAATCGTTATTACGCATCATAGGGAGAATGGATGAACGGGTTTATCGGAAAAATAATAACAAGTTTAAAACTGGGATGAAACGAAAAGGGAAACGAGCGCGATTCAATTTATCAATTTTGTCGTTGAGCGTGCCTACTATTCCATTTTTCCGTTACAAACAGCAAAACTCATTGTAAATACTTCTAAAACGAAGATGAATAATATTTGGTCTTAATGTAGGTAGACGAAGGTGAACCGCAAATTTAACAAATTCTTCTGGAAAAGTTGAAGACATAGGCTCAAAATACAAAAACAACTGAAGAAACTGCAAAAATATCTCAATTACCGTACAAAAGTGGCCAAAATGTGCTAAACTACTTACTGCAAAAATATACAAATGAAAATATACAAACCGTTTGTATATCAAGTCTGTTTGTATATGTATATTGAATATTGCATCAACAGTCCGTTTGTATATGTATATGTACATATATGTATATCCAAAACATTTGTATATATATACAAATTTGTATATGTATATTTGAATATACAAACCCACACTAGTGGGCATGCCCGCAGGCCCGTGCTCATCTCTACCTGGCATGTATAGTTAAGCTCTGTTTGATCTTGAATAGTGTTCAACAGTGTCTACTGTAGAAACTGATACTTCAGTTGTCCCCAAAAAGTTCACACAATCTGTATGCAATCTGTGGTCCTGTACACCTTTTAAAAATATAGGAGCCTAGTCCTGAATAGAAGCCCTCTCAAATCCTATAGAAACCAATAAAGAGGTCCAGGGATTCTATAATCAAGAATATAAGGTGGCATTAAAGTTTAGTACCGATTTCGATCTCATAGCAGATACCAAAAGTACTCCATTCCAAGCAGATTGAAGAGGAGAAAATGCAAGATCATCAAATTTAACTTCAACCGATATCTCAGGCAGTTGATTGGAAACATGTGAAGAGATTGAAGTGCTTGTTACGGTGGGTCCAGAGGCATACTCATGACACAAATTTGCAATGTTGGCCACAGTGTATCCCACAAATCCAATGGTGACCACATACCAGAAGAACACCTCCTTCCACGTTCTGGCAGTGCTGATGTAGGACAGAGCAGATATGGTGGTGCTTGTGTAAAAGGCATTCTTCCGAAGCCACTGGAACTGATTGCGCTTTGACCCAAACATTCTGTTCTCCAAGGAAATAAGCAAATTCAGATTTTAGCATCTTACTTCAATATTATTTTTGCAAATTGCAACTTCTCACGAAGTTGCGTGTAACTGATCTAAACTACGTATGGTCTACAGTCACGTGATAAATCAACATCGCCTTGCTTTCAACTACACGGGTGATTTCAGGTCCGCATAGTTCTTGAAATCAAGCATCATGTCGCTTTTATGAATGGTATATACACTGTTGCTATCATATTAGTGACTGAAATTAATATTAGAATGCATGAAATAATATAGTATTACAAAAATTTAGGTGTGCCTATACCAGTATATGCATAATTTGATATGAAATATTTAAGAGTCGGTTTTCTCTAGGAATCGACTTTTGCTCCTTAACTACCAGACAAATCTCAACTTTTTGAGCTCACACTGACAAATCCATTCAAACTGTTTTGAAATGCAGGGGTGCTAGTTTCAGGCAAGATAAATAAACAACACGTCTGCTAGTGTACTTAAGTTTGACTAATTTGAATAGCTACTTTAACCCTTACTGGCAGAAGCTACTCCATTTGGAGTAGTACCCCACATAGAATCACGCTTTTCAGAGCGTGATTGTGCACATGTTTCCCCACACAATCACGCTTTGCGTGCGGCTATTTGTTAGCTATAAATGTGATTGGAAAATGAAAGTGCAAAAAAGTGACTGGCCAGTCACACGTCAATCACGCTTTGTTTTCAGTCTGTGCGCTGAGGAAACGACTGCAGAATTGTCGACTTTATTTCTTCACTCGCCGCCCAAAACTGCTTAATCCTTCCTTTCTTTTCTTTTTGCTTGATGCTCTGTAGCTAAGATAACATTCGGTACGTTTCCTTTGAGTTTCTTCACTTACCTCCCAAATTTTCCTCTCCGTTTGGTTGCAACTCTGTTAACTAAGAAAAAATAATTGTGTTTCTCTTGATTTTCTTAAACTGCCTCCCAAACAACTACTTCATTCTTCCCTTCTTTTCCGTTTTCTTGCTGCCGTGTTAGCTAAGATAAAATATTATGTGGCTCTCTTATCTTTATGTTTAGCGTGGGACGCTTATTTATTATCGTGCTGTCAAGGCTAAATTCAGAGCGGAAAGGTCCACCCTGAATAAAGACAGGGAACGCGTGATTGGCCAGTCACACTTCTTTGAAAATTTAAGTGAATGCAAAAACATTCACTGCGTGATGAATGATTACCGTGTTTTAGTCACACTTTGAGTGCGGCTGTTATGCAGGCATTTGCCCCAAATTTTCGTGATTGCATGTCCCTATGGCCAGGCACGTAAAAAATTGCTGCGTCTAAGAGTTAAGAGCCGGTTTTTCTAAGTATCGACTCTTCCCAGACAAATCTCAACTTCTTTTCTCCGATTTGGCTAAAATTTTGTATTTTGGTTTAATTTGACCTAAAAAGACGTTTTATCACCTTCCCGGCCATGTTTGAGAGGGTCACTTTTTCGACCCAACCTCAGCTTTCGGCTTATAACTCGGTAATGAATCAAAGTAGAAAAGTGCGGATTGCATATTTAGAATCAGAAGAGCGTTCTATTTCAAACGATATACACTGCAAAGAGCAGAACATGGTCAATTATGGACCGATATCCAAGATTTCTGCCATACATACCTACATAGTTTCTCTTGCATACATTGCACAATTCTGGACTTGCTTAGACTTGCTTAATGCTTTCTGACGCGAGTGACATGGCTTCTGGCTTACATTTAAAAGATAATGAAGTCGCGAGTCAAATTTAAGTTGTGCCCTGATTAGGAGCTGATCCCAGAGACTGTGACAGCTTTCTACTGTTCTATTTATGTGAAATTATTATGGAATGGTGATCCACCAATCGACCAAATTAAAATTTTGTTTTTGACTATGACAACACTGGTTTAGCCATCCAAAACGTACTAAGTATGGATAAAACGCATTCTATTTAGGCTCTGGTCGCTAGATCGAATTTGTATCATGTAAAATCTGCGGCTTGGCGTGACACTGATTGAAATGTTGTATACAGACCTAAAATTAGTCGCTTCAAGTCAAATTAGCATGGTGCACTGATTAGTACGTAGCTAATCATGGAGCCTAATGATAGTTAATTCGTACTTCTTGAAAAGTGCCTGTTAGATTGAGTTTGCTCGACATTCTGTACATACATGTACATATATAGTGAAAGCACTGTTGTTTGGGTATGGGATTTTCAGGAATCGGTTCGGTATAGAGGACTAAAAATTATTCAAATTCGATATTTTGAGAGGATATCGTAATAGAATGTGTTTCTGCAAGTCCCTAAAATACAAAATTACAAATAAAACATTGTGATCATAGGGAATTTTCGATAAAAATTGCACTACTGTAAGCTGGACAAAAAATACCGAAATCGTTTTTGAGTTAAAAATTTTTTTAATTTTTGAAAATTGCCAGTAAAACCAACTAATGGTTTAAAGGTCCCCATGGATCGGAGTCGGACCTGTTACGTTTTGTTAAGCAATGTGTGTAGTTTCATATTACGTGTGGCATATCATGACAAGTACTTGGGTGTTACCTTGGACAGTCGGCTTGCGTTCAACCGGCACTCTCAACTGGCAGCTCTCCGCACTCGTCGGGCGATCGGGGCAGCAAGGCGACAATTTCTGGGTAAAGCGCCGTTGTCTGTTTTCGAAAGGTTGTTTAAGCAATGTTTTTTACCGCAGTTGTGTTATGCAATCGAGTGCTGGTTTCCAAAAACAAATTACAGTAGGGCTAGGCTCGAGAAAACTCAGGGACTCTTTGCTAAGCTGTTCTTAAATCGTTATGATCTGTCTTATGGTGAGCTTGTTCAACAGTGCAGTCTTAGTCCCTTTTGGGTTGTTAGCTGCTCAGAGAAGACTCTTATCGTTTTATCAATACTATCATGGTGCCCGTTACAGCCCTGTAGATCTTAGAAATGCTGTTAGACTAGGCGTGCGAAGAAGTGAACGTTTAAACTTAGCCCATAGCTGTCACGTTGAGCTGACCAGTCGTACGGTCGCCACGGGCAGCACTTTGTTTTACGCAGCCTCTCGTATCTGGAATGCCTTACCCCAGTCTGTTGTCTTAAGTAATTTGTGCAGTTTTAGAAAGTTTGTTACTGGTGATTTGTTTCAAGACTTTGTTATTAGACAACAACAACATGTACATATAGCATAGGCTTTGTTTTATTTGTTTTACTGCTTCTGCCTAAGTACCGTTTTACAGGTGTCTGGCTTTAAAAAAGGAAGTAAAGATTGATTGATTGATTGATTGATTGACAGCGTCCGATTTAAAAATTCAATATTATTTATACGACAACATGAGACCAATCACTATTGGCTGTCAATAAACTTAGCACGACTCCTATTTCAAGTACAGAAATGTGCAGAATGAACGCCTAGATTATGTTTTACACACTAGATTCTATGGTAAAAATTAAAATGTCACGAATATATTTTCATGTTTGTTTATTTTGTGCTTGTGTTATGTGTTTTGCCTTTGTGTTCGCTTAAACCGGTAATTTTGAAAGCGAGTGACTGATGAGCAACAAGCACGCTGTTTTATTAAAATTTATTGACAAATTAGACAGTTTGGTTGGCCTACATTACATTGGGTTGTCACTTCAAATATATCTAATCTCATTGCCAAACAGCCTAACATAGTATCCAGAAGGTTGACCTAAATTTGAAAGACGTTATACTGACATGGTTTGAACTTGTAATGAAGCCAGCAAAAACAGACATACCACATTTTCCAGTCAACCAATAACAGACTTCATCTGGCTCGCAATCACAACTTGCAGGGAATCGGCAAACGCGATCTTCTTCGGGCAAATCTTTGCACTGGCCAAGACCCTCAGTCGTGACTGAAAAAAATTTTGAATTAATCCATTTTGACTTAAACACTAAGTTTTTCAACATAGAATGTTTCTGTTACATGTACTAAGGTTTTGGGGGTCCCCAGCTAAAAAGGCCCACCGCCTCACTCAGCAAAAAATTGAGGACCCTTCCCTAACCCCAAGTGCAAGTGCTGGTAACGTCTCCAGCCAGTACTAACAAACTGGATCAGAAATCACTAACTGTTAGCTTAAAATTCGCTTAGGACGCCTTTGGTAAAAGACTTTAAACGATTCTGCTTTTGATAGCTAAGAAAAATGTAGGTACGCTGTTTTTAGAACGCCATTTTTTGCTTGTTTTTAGCTCCAAAACGCTATTTGTCAGCTTAAACTAACGATTTTTTAGCCTTCCTGTTGAATAATTAATGCTAAAAACGTATTTCATAGACGTTTTTTGGCGCATTTTAAACTTTTGGACCCCTCCATAAGTGAAACTACTGAACGAACCCCTACCTCTCACGAGATCTGTTTAGATGTATGTTATATCCGCACTCTGTAAAATCTTGAAATGACAAATGTAACAACATACCAACTTGACCCAATGTGACCATCACCAACAGATAGTAGAGAACCATTCTACAGCCGGAAATCATTTTCTGAGTGGCAGAAATTGGGTTCGTTTATGCATTCTGTTTATTTGTCATTGCCAACCGAGATCGGGCAGACATGTTAAGTGGGGGGTCGGCGGAATCGGCCGGCATGGTGTGCGTTGGACATCCCTATGGCCCCAAAGTAAAACCCTAAAACAGTTCCGCCCAACTCCCTCTGGGTAGCCAGCAATGGCCATCCATGGTTCTCTCTGATGGGGGTCATTTTCCATAGTAAAACTCCAAAACACCCCTAACGGAAATGGACGTTTCTCAGGGGGCCGAGTTAGCTGAGACACGTGCTAGCCAGCGTTCGAAAGCTCACATCATGGGCTTTCAGAATCTGCAATAAAATTTATGGTGATTTTTGTTGTATCAAAAATAGTAGTAAGGGGCGGCTGGCTGGGGGTGCAGTGACGACACTCCACCACCAGTCCGTCTCGAGTTAAGCTCGCCGAGCTTATCTCGAGACTCCGCCCCCTTACGAGTGGGCGCAATTTGGCGAGTGGGCGGAGTCGTAAGGGGTCGGAGTCTCGAGATAAGCTCGGCGAGCTTAACTCGAGACGGACTGGTGGTGCAGTGACGTCAATGCACCCCCAGCCAGCCGCCCCTTACTACTAAAAATAATCGATCGCAAAATATCGATTGATCACGATTTTATCAGTTTTCAGCATCTGACTAAAGTAGCTACCAAGGTAAATGGGATGACCAAATTGAGGTTTTCTGGTACGCCAAATTCATTGGCGACGCCCATTTACAGCTACGATCACTTGATCAATCGATAATCGATATTCGATCGATTATCGATTTTTTGCTCTACAGATGACCCAACTACACAGGCTATGATGTTAGTTGTTTTCGGGCATGCTGATTTCAACCATTATGTCGGTTTAGAGCTATCATCGCGTTTTAATTCGATAATCGATATCGATTGATTATCGATTTTTTGCCGTGCAGCTAAACAAAACACATAAGCTATAATGTCAGTGGTTTTCGGGCATGCTGATTTCAACCATGATGTCGGTTTAGAGCTATCATCGCGTTTTAATTCGATTATCGATATCGATTGATTATCGATTATTTGCTGTGCAGATAAACAAAACACATAAGCTATAATGTCAGTGGTTTTCGGGCATGCCGATTTCAACCATTATGTCGGTTTAGAGCCATCACCGCATTTTAATTCGATAATCGATATCGATTGATTATCGATTTTTTGCTTTGCAGATAAACAAAACACATAAGCTAAAATGTCAGTGGTTTTCGGGCATGCCGATTTAAACCATTATGTCGGTTTAGAGCTATCATCACATTTTAATTCGATAATCGATATCGATTGATTATCGATTTTTTGCTGTGCAGATAAGCAAAACACATAAGCTATAATTTCAGTGGTTTTCGGGCATGCCGATTTCAACCATTATGTCGGTTTAGAGCTATCATCACATTTTAATTCGATAATCGATATCGATTGATTATCGATTTTTTGCTGTGCAGATAAACAAAACACATAAGCTATAATGTCACTGGTTTTCGGTTTACAATAGTTTGTTCTGAAGTCTTGATTTCTTTTTGTATTCTGGACTGAAACCCATTTTATGTATGTGCCCGTCCATATACTTCCCGAGCCTAATTTTTTCCTATTAGAATACAGCTATTCTAACAGAGTTGAAATATTCTAAATACCGATATATTGATTGATGTATTCAGTATGGGTAAACTGACACCAGCTTAGCTACAACAATCATAATGCAAGAAAACGCATAAGCTGTAAGTTGTATTATTTTATCTATTCCACAAACAATCGATACTTGACAATCAATCGATATTGATAATCGAACTATACTGCGATGATAGCTCAAAAACGACATCATGGTTTAAATCGGCATCCCCAAAAACCACTAAAAACATAGCCTGTGTAGTTGGATAATTTGCACAGTAAAAAATCGATAATCATTTGATATTGATAGTCGAACTATACCACGATAATAGCTCTAAAACAACATAATGGTTGAAATCGGCATGCCCGAAAACAACAGACATTATAGCTTATGTGTTTTGTTAATTTGCACAGCAAAAAATCGATAATCAATCGATGTCGGTTATCGAATTAAAACGCACTGATAGCTCTAATCTGACATAATGGTTGAAATCGGCATGCCCGAAAACCACTGAAATTATAGCTTATGTGTTTTGTTTATCTGCACAGCAAAAAATCGATAATCAATCGATATCGATTATCGAATTAAAACGTGATGATAGCTCTAAACCGACATAATGGTTGAAATCGGCATGCCCAAAAACCAGTGAAATTATAGCTTATGTGTTTTGTTTATCTGCACAGCAAAAAATCGATAATCAATCGATATCGATTATCGAATTAAAACGCGATGATAGCTCTAAACCGACATCACGGTTGAAATCAGCATGCGCGAAAACCACTAACATCATAGCCTGTGTAGTTGGGTCATCTGTAGAGCAAAAAATCGATAATCGACCGAATATCGATTATCGATTGATCAAGTGATCGTAGCTGTAAATGGGCGTCGCCAATGAATTTGGCGTACCAGAAAACCTCAATTTGGTCATCCCATTTACCTTGGTAGCTACTTTAGTCAGATGCTGAAAACTGATAAAATCGTGATCAATCGATATTTTGCGATCGATTATTTTTGATACAACAAAAATCACCATAAATTTTATTGCAGATTCTGAAAGCCCATGATGTGAGCTTTCGAACGCTGGCTAGCACGTGTCTCAGCTAACTCGGCCCCCTGAGAAACGTCCATTACCGTTAGGGGTGTTTTGGAGTTTTACTATGGAAAATGACCCCCATCAGAGAGAACCATGGATGGCCGTTGCTGGCTACCCAGAGGGAGTTGGGCGGAACTGTTTTAGGGTTTTACTTTGGGGCCATAGGGATGTCCAACGCACACAATGCCGGCCGATTCCGCCGACCCCCCACTTAACATGTCTGCCTGATGGCTGCCTGATTTCGGTTGGCAATGACAATTATATATTATGTACGGACTTACGTAAATACCTATTATTAACACATTTTGTGCGGCTACCCGCAGAAACCGAACAATGTCTCTACTTTTTAGTGCAGTCCTTGCATGTCTGTCTGAACAAAACATACACCTGTGTAGTTATTGACTTTTTGTGTGAAGACAAACAACAGCTGTTAGCAAAAGAGCAAGGAAGGACAGCATACTAAAACATGGAATAAATACTTGTTCATTTTATGAACTATAAGAAAAATTATAGCTAACGCGAATGTTATTGGAAACTGCCGGTTTATTGTGCAGAAAATACAGTATCTATCTGTCTGCATACCAGAGAGTGCTGCATAGGGTACCTGGGGTACACTATTAGGAGACAGGTTTTATGTCGTAGGTGTCCAGAATTTCCTACATTACAGCAAATTTTAGGCAGTTTACACATATTTTTGCGGGATTTTCCATCTTATTTGATGACATAAACTCACACGAACGAAACATTTGGCCAAACCACAGTCACTCACATGGCAGACACAGTAATCTGGACTGCAAAATTCCATTTTCGCTCAGAAATCGCGAAAACAAGTGGTTTAACGTGATTTCGCTAAGTGCCAGTTAGTGTACCGGGTACACTAACAGGATCTCATTTTTGGGTTGTAGGACGTTTCGTCCCGACCGTTTCGTCCCCTTGCTGTTCGTCCCGGCTGTTTCGTCCCAACCGTTTAGTCCCGGCCATTTTTTAAACGTGACCGTTTCGTCCCGCTGCGAACTACATTATACTGCAAAGGCGGCGGCAAAATCAAATGCCAAATGCGCCACAACTTACCAAGAGGTCAAATGCCAGGCACACAGTGGCTTTCGGTGGCCTGGGTTGGGCTTTGTGCCGACGACCAACTCTTTGCGGTACTGTGGATCAGGTATACCTGTACCTGTACCTGATTATCAAGGATTTTCTTATCAAACTGTACAAAAAGTGTACAAACTTTTGTTCATCCTAAGTTAGAATATAATGCCTCAGAAGTTTAGAATCTAGAGCGGATAGGGGGCTGGACGCCTGATGAGGGTCTTGGCCGAATTGGGATCGTAAGGCCCCTAGGCCCCCAGCTCATGTATTTTTAAAAGTCGAATCGAAACCACTTCCATCTAAATTTGAACTTGCTTACCCCTGGGAGAACGGGAAGTATAAACCATATGCAAACTGGTAAAGTCATTGAATCTTTAGCTTGTGTAAAAACTCTTTGAGTCGAAATTAATAAACGCTTCTGCCATTGCTGTCAGAATTACATAACAGATTTCTATGCTTTAATCCTTTGATCTGACAGTTTTGCTGCGTAGTATGCAAACGTAGTATATTGTCGAAAATTGTAGTATAAAGTAGAATAATTTTGAGCTGGCGGTAGTATACTGGACTGGCTAGTACCTGGCAACACTGACCACGCGCATAGGGCTTTGCGGCCTAAACCATTACACCAACTGTCCCGACCGCACAGAGCATAGTATTGTTATTGTGTACAGCTGCTATTATGCATGGCTTTATTACTGTATGAGTACGTATGGTACTCTCCGGTATGGGCTACGGTGCAGGTGACAAATCAACATTGCCTCGCTTTCAACTATGCATGTGATTTCAGGTCCACCATAGTTCTTAATACACGAAATAATACAGTATTACAAAAAATTATAGTCTGCCTATACCAGTATATGCATCATTTCATGTGAAATATTTACCTATTCAAATTAATCAAACGTAAGTGCAGTAGCAGATGTGTTGATTATCTACCTTGCTTGAAACTGAAAATTGACGGGCTGAACGTAAATTTTGTAAACAGTAAAATAGACAGGGTGGGCCAAAAAAAAACAACCCAGCAGATATTTTGCTGTAGCAACCACAAATCTCAACCGATTTGAATGAATCCTTTTTTAAATGAAAGATAAATATATTCTTGAAAGATTGATGTACCTTTTATTAAGATAGCCTTCTTAGTTCCTCAGATATTTGTCCTCAAAGTCAAAACAGAGATTTTGGCAACGAACAAGAGTGATAACGAACAACCCAGCAGGTTTTTTACTTTTGCAACCATGAATCTGAACCGATTTGAATGAACCCTTTTTTTAATGAAAGACTGATAAATTCTTCAAAGATTGGTGCAATTTTTATTGAGATTCACAGTTTACATAGTTCTTGAGATATTTGCCTTTCAAGTCGAAACAGATTTTGGCAAAGAACAACAGCGATTCCGTTGCATTTCATAATAAAGCAGATTCCTACTGCTGGTTCTAATGATACTTTAGTGTTGAAGTAAACCGAGTTTCTGTGTCACCTGTAAAGCCTCCTAGAGCCCTTAGCAGTAGCAGGAATCCGTTTCATTACGAAGTGCAGAGTAATAAAAAAATCCCTATTGTTCACTGCCAAAATCATTGTTTTGATTTTGAGAGCCAATATCTCAGGAAGTAAGCAGAGTACATTAATGAAAATTTCAGCAATCTTTTAAGAATTTATTTATCTTTCATTTAAAAAATGATTCATTCAAATCGGTTGAAATTTGCGGTTGCTACAGCGAAAAATCTGCTGGGTTGTTTTTTTTTGGCACACCCTGTAAATCCACTAGTAAAATAACAGTAACTAGCACCTCACCTTTTCAAAACAGTTTGAATGGATTTGTCAGTGTGAGCACAAACAAGATTCATGCATGCGATTTTTAAATAAACAAACAAACATTACTTTAATCTAGGCCAAAATGACATTGTAATCTATAAACCAAGGTCACTATACATATGTAAATAAGTTTGTTCTGGAATAGGTTTCTTATTGCACTTGTCTCCATTACACTCGTAGCATTTGAAAAGGAGTTTGCTGGCATATTTGCTGTTGCCGCAGTTATTTTCAGCTGAACGACATCCATACTTGTAGCGTCCTAAACATAAAGAGGCACTATTTTGTGCAAAGAGCAACCTGAACAAACAGTCAATTATACGTACGTACGCCTGTATCGCTAGTCAATCTGTAGGACAGAGCGAAGCACTTGACTTCATCTGATCCGCATTTTTTGACCTCATGTGGTTTGTCCGGATACATTTTCATGCTGTGCTTATCATCGCCATAGCATTTTAAGAGCCAGTTTAAGTTACTCGCGACCCATGCCTGAAGTAAAATGGACAACTTTGAGGCGAGGTTCTCCGATTTGGCTCAAATTTTGCATGCAGACATATGTTGATGTAAGAAACATTACCTGCAATTTTCTGCTTCCGGGAGGCCCCGGTTCCGGAATTAGAAAAATCAGAAAATTTCGGTTTTTCGGCAATAACTCGCTCACTTTTCGTCGTAGGGAGTTGGGAATGGCATTTTTGAAATTCTCGCGTCACGCTTGATCAGACTAAGTGATTCAAAATTATTTTTTCGAAAAAAAATTTTTTTCTGCTCCACTGGAGGGCTGATTCCAGGAAACCTAGAGTCCTTACAGGTCTAGAGATATCCTTAAAATGTAGCGCTATCTTTTCTCTACAAAATATAAAAAAATGAGCAAAATCGCTTTGGACCCCAAATTGAGAAAATTGAGCTTGAAAGTTGAAAATCAAGGTCCCGGAACGAAAAATACGATATGCGCTGCATAGTTTGGGCAGCTGTATCTCCGGCACCATTAGACCGATTGAAACCAGGTTTCCGGCAATACAGCAGCCTTTTTGTGCTCTTTTCAACGGTTCTTATCTATGCTTAATACATAACGTTTTTGGCGGGAAATTCAAATTTTACTATTTTTCTTGCTGACAACATTGATTCTGTGTGGTCTCTGAAATTGTATGTGAATGTTTATGTTTCTTAAAGACTGCATCTTTGATTGTATCTAGCTATATGGTGTTAACTGGTACTCCACTTGCCATAAAAACACACTCAAGTCATTTCCCACTCCTGTGACCTGTTGGCAAATGATTGTCAGGGATTGTTGGCCCTAAATAGCAGACAGAATGCTGTCATAATTGCATTCCGAGGTGGTACACTAACCAAAAAAAGCCGTTTTCCAACTACACCAACACTCATTGGTGGAAAAGTCAATAAAGTAGTGTGGGATGCACTGCATCCGATCTGGCAACCACTGAAGCAAATTGTTTATGAAGTTTCCATTCAGTTTCCGCTGCATAGCAATATTGTATATTGACTGGACATTAATGGGGTGGTGCACTGGCTATGCTTTCTAGTGTTGACTTAGCGCATTCTATAGCAACACTGAAGGAAAAAAATGAGCTTTATACCTATGGTCAGCCAAGGCTTGAAAATTTCAAATTTGCTCAAAATCTATTTAACCAAATTTTTGAAGATCATAACTGCACTAGAAGTCGCAAGTTACAGAGGCAACAAAGGTATTATACTTTTAGCTTTTATGTTCTACATTTGAGAATGGATCACTTACACTGCCGATAAACAATTCAAACTAGAACTATCAACATTCTATAAAATTGATAACTGAGCCCTAACCCATTTCCAGTGCCAATGGTGATCGATGTGTAAGAAGCGTTAGTGTAAATGGAAATGTAAGTTTCAGCAGACCATCAATATTATTTTGGCCGAAATGTGCCAGATTTTTGCTGGGGAAAGATAAGAAACAATTTTACAACAAACACAAGTTGGGTCAATTGTCTTCATGGGTCTTTGTGTGGCACAAGGAAATGCATCTGGATCATTCAGAACCAGGAGTGTCGTTCGCTAGAAGCTGTCACTGAAGCTGTTCTAGAGAAATCAATAAAAAGCATAACCAGTTGCCCAATGGAGACATACAGTATTTACAACCAAATCAGAAAAAGTACAAGTGTAAAACATACAGTGCCATTTAACGAATAAAAACCTGAAACCTGGGGTTTTTCAGAGACACATCTACGCTACCAGTATTGAGTGCACACCACAAGGAGGCTGCACAACCATACATGTAACAGGTCATCCGCCGATGGGGGGAGGGGGGGTTGGGGGGGGTCTGGCGCCGGCCGGGGGGGGGTCTGAGCCTAAATTTTGGGGGAGGGGGTGGGCACTAAAAAAACGCTCAAAAATCGAAAAAATCGCAATTTTTTGGCTAGAAATTGCCAAAAATCGCTAATTTGGGCTGAAATACAGCTAAAAAGTGCTGTTTTGCAGGCGATTTTGGCAATTTTTGTGTGTGAAATTGTAAAAAATTGCAAAAATTTGCTCGAAAATTTACTTGCCAGAAAAGTCGGAGGGGGGGTCGGTGAAATCGTCTCGGGGGGGGGGCCATCCGGGGGGGGTCTGGCCTATTTCGGGTGGGGGGCCGACCCCCCAGACCCCCCTGTTACATGTATGTGCACAACTACAAGTAAGAATTGGGGACTTTCTCCATGCTGGTGGAAAGTTCCCAGCATTTACGATCGAACTGCTGTTCAATCCATTAAATGCGCCCGACCAAGTAACAGTATACCACATCAGCTTGACACATGGATGCCAAGAAATCGTGTATCGGTTTTTGCACAGATGCTGCCTGCGTTCAAAGAAGTGAATACTCTGTACCTTTTCAAAAAACACAAAACAATGTAAGCATGAATTTCAGGTACATGGACTCCGAATTTTCCCTAAAGCAGGTAAAGGAACAGATGCTGTTTATCTAGAGGAAATCGAACTTCTACCGGCAAATGTAAATAATACAATCACATTTCACATTCATGAATGGTTTGGATTTTGGAGCACAAACCCAGAAATCTGCATACGTGAATGGCATGGCATAGGACCTAAGAAGCAAGGTTTCTACAGTACATTCTGGGTAAGGAAGCAGCTCAACTCATTTCCAAAATCTTCAGAAAATCTGTTTTTGATCAGTTTCTGACAAGTGCTATTCCACAAAGTGGAACTAATCTAGTGGGGCAGAAACTGTACGTCAGTTTACGAGGTGTGGCAGGCAGAACAAACGCTGTGCAGCTGCCCAGCAATCCCATCCGCACAGGCATAAACATCACTTATGCACTTTGGGCAAAAGATGTTGGTGAAGTTACTTCAGTTCAAGTCTTTGTTGACGGTCAGAATGTTCGTTATCCACACAGTGTGCATGACACCTGGTAAGTCGTTTTGATCATAACTAAAACACAATCAGCATTACTTGAAGCCAGACATGGGTAAGGAGCGGCTGATGGGGGTTGACCCCCATCAGGAATGGAAAATTATGATAAAAAATATGTCTAGAATAGGTGTAAATGAGCTCAGAATAGCTTATTTTAACCTATTTTAACGAAAAACAGGCAAAAACCATGATTTTATGTTATGCAAAAATCGGACTTTTTGGCTTACCGTCCCCTCAGGCGCTCCTGCCCCCGTCAGGAATTAAAAATTCCACCCCACCATGAGCCGAAATGCTAGCCCATGTGTGCTTGAAGCCTAGAACACAAATTTCTTATTTAGGGTTGTTTCACGCGTTTCTGTTGGTGTACTGCCTGTGCGCAGATTTTATACACTCAACATACCAACACAGCAGCAAAGTCTGAATCAAAGCCATTTCTTCCGCACATGGCGTTTTCAGCAATGATGATACGAATGTAACCTACCTGGTCTGGTATATTGTTGAATATGTTTTTATGGCAAATAGAGTACCAGTTAATACCATATAGTTAGATACAATCACAGATGCAGTCTTTAAGAAACATAAACATTCACATACAATTTCAGAGACCACACACAATCAATGTTGTCATCAAGAAAAATAGTAAAAATTAAATTTCCCGCCAAAAACGTTATGTATTAAGCATAGATAAGAACCGTTGAAAAGAGCACAAAAAGGCTGCTGTATTGCCGGAAACCTGGTTTCAATCGGTCTAATGGTGCCGGAGATACAGCTGCCCAAACTATGCAGCGCATATCGTATTTTTCGTTCCGGGACCTTGATTTTCAACTTTCAAGCTCAATTTTCTCAATTTGGGGTCCAAAGCGATTTTGCTCATTTTTTTATATTTTGTAGAGAAAAGATAGCGCTACATTTTAAGGATATCTCTAGACCTGTAAGGACTCTAGGTTTCCTGGAATCAGCCCTCCAGTGGAGCAGAAAAAAATTTTTTTTCGAAAAAATAATTTTGAATCACTTAGTCTGATCAAGCGTGACGCGAGAATTTCAAAAATGCCATTCCCAACTCCCTACGACGAAAAGTAAGCGAGTTATTGCCGAAAAACCGAAATTTTCTGATTTTTCTAATTCCGGAACCGGGGCCTCCCGGAAGCAGAAAATTGCAGGTAATGTTTCTTACATCAATATATGTGTGCAAGCAAAATTTGGGCCAAATCGGAGAACCTCGCCTCAAAGTTGTCCGCCACGGGTCGTCAGTAACTTAAACTGGCTCTTAAGGCGCGGCTTTCTGAAACTCAAGATTGCGAATGGTTGGTTAAGTACCGACCTGGATACCTTTGAGAATTGTCAGAGTGAAGATAGCAGTCAGAACAATGGTAGGCAACAGTGACATGGTTTCAGTGAACGGTCAAGTCAAGTCCTGGTGCAAGCCTGATGTGGAATAAAACTACAGGGTGTCTCAAAAAAATGATCACATTTCTTTTTACTGCGATTTCCGCACATTTTGACCAAATAGGCTGAAATTTGGGCCATAGGTGCCAAAATTCGGGGAATTTTATGTGTTAAAGTTTGGTGCACTAGGCTTGACTCATTCCCGAGAAATTTCAAAAAAAGTGAAATTTGGTAATTTCAATAGTGAAAGCCGGTCACCGAAAAAACGTTATATTTCATTATCGCCTAAACTCTAACGATAGCGTTGGAGTTCATGAGTCACTTTTTACACATGAATTACCCTGAATTTCTGCGTTTACACGCCAAATTTCATCCAATTCTGACAAAAATTACGAAAGATGCAGGAAAAAGAAATATGATCATTTTTCGGTGACCGCTTTCACTTATGAAATTACCACATTTTACTTTTTTGAAATTTCTCGAGATTTGGTCAAGCCTACTGCACCAAATTTTAACACATAAAATTCCCCGACCTTTGGTACCAATGGCCCAAATTTCAGCCTATTTGGTCAAAATTTGCGGAAATGGCGGTAAAAAGAAATGTGATAAGTATTTTGAGACACCCTGTAGAATAAATTGATTTAGTAGGTCTTTCCTTAAGCGAAGCCTACAGCAGCCGACTCTCAGCGTCTACGCATCTGAAGCGGTTTGGATAGACAGACAAATGGTCTAATCACCCACATCATCTCCTCCGTAAATGTCTAGTCTAGCAGAGCAGGTTGTTGTGTCTGCATTACTGTTATTTTACTAGTGAATTTTTATTTTACTATTTACTAAATCTACTACAAATTCAACTCTTCAATTTAATTTATATTTTTGTTTTACTATCAAGCAGGTCCGATTTTACTAATTTTTGTTTTACTAATAATTTTACTCATTTTACTACTACAGGGTGTCTCAAAAAAAATGATCACATTTCTTTTTACTGCCATTTCCGCAAATTTAGACCAAATAGGCTGAAATTTGAACCATAGGTGCCACAAGTCGGGGAATTTTATGTGTTAAAGTTTGGTTCACTAGGCTTGACTCATTCCCGAGAAATTTCAAAAAAAGTGAAATTTGGTGATTTCAATAGTGAAAGCCGGTCACCGAAAAATGATCACATTTCTTTTTACTGCCATTTCCGCAAATTTTGACCAAATAGGCTGAAATTTGGACCATAGGTGCCACAATTCGGGGAATTTTATGTGTTAAACTTTGGTCCACTAGGCTTGACTCAAACCCGAGAAATTTAAAAAAAAGTGAAATTTGGTAATTTCAATAGTGAAAGCCGGTCACCGAAAAATGGAAACATTACATTATCGCCTAAACTCTAACGATAGGGTTGGAGTTCATGCGTCAGCTTTTTACACACGAATTACCCTGAACTTCTGCGTTTACTCTCCAAATTTCATCAAATTCCGACAAAAATTAGAAAAGATACAGGAAAAGGAAATGTTTCCATTTTTCGGTTACCGGCTTTCGCTATTGAAATTACCAAATTTCAGTTTTTTTGAAATTTCTCGAGAATTAGTCAAGCCTACTGCACCAAACTTTAACACATAAAATTCCCCGAATTTTGGCACCTATGATCCAAATTTCAGCCTATTTTGTCAAAATTTGCGGAAATGTCAGTGAAACGAAATGTGATCATCTTTTTGGTGACCAGCTTTCACTACTGATTTAACAAATTTCACTTTTTTTGAAATTTCTCGTGAATGAGTCAAGCTTAGTGCACCAAACTTTAACACATAAAATTCCCCGAATTTTGGCACCTATAGTCCAAATTTCAGCCTATTCGGTCAAAATTTGCGGAAATGGCAGCAAAAAGAAATGTGATCATTTTTTTTGAGACACCCTGTATTTTACTATGATTTTACTAGTCATAAGGTCCAATTTTGCATCAATGATATCAAGATCTTATAACTGACCGATGTTGGTGCCAAATAGTTGCTGAATTTGATCGTGATACGAGGTTATCCAGAAGTTTAGAGGCAAAATATGTAAAATCTGAGTCACGAAGTTGCACCCACACATCTTTTAGTGCAAAATTGATCAAGATTTTGGCTGAAATTCACCAAAAACTAGTAAAATAGTAGTAAAATTTTTATTTTACTATTGACCTCGTTTGGTAATTTAATATACAGGGTGTGCCAAAAAAAAACAACCCAGCAGATTTTTCGCTGTAGCAACCGCAAATATCAACCGATTTGAATGAATCCTTTTTTAAATGAAAGATAAATAAATTCTTGAAAGATTGATGTAACGTTTATTAATGTACGCTGCCTAGTTCCTGAGATATTCACTCTCAAAATCAAAACAGTGATTTTGGCAGTGAACAAGAGGGATTTTTTATTATTCCACTGCACTTCGTAATAAAACGGATTCCTGCTACTGCTGAGGGCTATTGGAGGCTTTACTAGTGACACATAAACTCGATTCACTTCAACAGTAAAGTGTCATTAGCCCCCAGCAGTAGGAATCTGCTTTATTATGAAGTGCAACGGAATCGCTCTTGTTCTTTGCCAAAATCTGTTTCGACTTTGAGGGTAAATATCTCAAGAACTAAGCAGTGAATCTGAATAAAAATTGCACCAATCTTTGAAGAATTTATCAATCTTTCATTCAAAAAAGGAGTCATTCAAATCGGTTAAGATTCATGGTTGGAAAAGTAAAAAATCTGCTGGGTTGTGTTTATCATTCTTGTTCACTGCCAAAATCTCTGTTTTGACTTTGAGGGCAAATATCTCAGGACCTAAGCAGGCTATCTTAATAAGCGATTCATCAGTCTTTCAAGAATTTATTTATCTTTTATTTAAAAAAAGATTCATTCAAATCGGTTGCGATTTGCGGTTGCTACAGCAAAAAATCTGCTGGGTTGTTTTTTTTTGGCACACCCTGTAATTTTTACTTTACTATTGGCTCATAATTTTACTTTTTCTATTATTTTACTACTAGTAAAATACCACTAGTATTACTAATTTTTGTTTTACTTTACTGTAGTAAAATATCAGTAGTCTGGATACTTATGACTTAGCTTTGTGGAGGCGTGGAACTAAATCGACAACAAGAATAATTTTAATATCCACTTAATATGAATTCATTAACTACCACTTCAATTTCTTTTCGCAACCAGGATAGGTGCACAACCAACATTCACAATGCAAGTGTTTTTTCTTTTTAAGTGGAATGAATTCCGACACACACTGGCTATCCTTGTACACAGCTTTCTGCTGATCACAGTATTTTTTGCACCGATAAAAATCTGCCTCTGAAACACATCCGCATTACTGCTAATAAGTCCAACTTGAACTTGTGCTTACTACACTAGGAAGTCATTTAACTTGAAATTCAAGGACTTCAACATGAGATTGAATGAAAGGCATGTGCAATGGCATAGCTGGGAATCGAACCCAGCACCTTTGGATTGCCGGTCTAGTGCTCTAACCACTAGGTACCAGACCAGCAACTTAAAGTCGGGTCTGAGACTTGGGTCATTTTGAAAAAATGGGCTTGATCTTAGATAGACTTGGACTTGAAATTATCTGAATGGACTTGGTTTGTTGTAAGACTTGCTCGTAGGACACAGGGTTTACCAACAGTGCTCTGTATCCATGATCTACTTACTCATGCATTTGTGTTGACACTCCGAACCAGCACACTTCATTCTGACTGGGCGCCCATTTTTGTGAATGAATTCAACGCACTTGCTAGGTCCTTTACAGCCCAGTGCATTGACCAGTGCTTTGCAGGTCAGGTCAACGTGTTCAGCTAATAATAATAATAATAATAATAATAATAATAATAATAATAATAATAATAATAATAATAATAATAATAATAATAATAATAATAATAATAATAATAATAATAATAATAATAATAATAATAATAATAATAATAATAATAATAATAATAATAATAATAATAATAATAATAATAATAATAATAATAATAATAATAATAATAATAATAATAATAATAATAATAATAATAATAATAATAATAATAATAATAATAATAATAATAATAATAATAATAATAATAATAATAATAATAATAATAATAATAATAATAATAATAATAATAATAATAATAATAATAATAATAATAATAATAATAATAATAATAATAATAATAATAATAATAATAATAATAATAATAATAATAATAATAATAATAATAATAATAATAATAATAATAATGTACCACAGGGTACTGTTATTTAAATATATTAATATTAAAATAAAACTATCATTAATAGTGCCATTTTAATAGTATTAAATCTATATTAATATTAAAATAGAGGGCCTACTATTATATTAAATTAAATTAAAAATACAAAGAGGGGCTGAATATTAAAATTTATTTTTAATAGTATTTTAATAGCATTTTAATAGTTTGACATTGTTTGACAATGAAGGAGTTTCCTACAATACTAGAATTTAAATCAGAATTTTACCTCAGAAAATGATAAAAATTGAAGGTGTCTGACAGCCCTCTGAATCTCGAATCTTGGAAACTGTGAAACTTTTCTCAGTAATAGGCATGAATGACAAAAGGACCTTAATCTACTGAATAACCTATGTAACAGTCTTTTCCTGTTCAAAAATGTCCCTATAATGTCAAAAATATAAATGCATCAATATTTTCTTTCAAATTTTAATGCCTAGGTTCTGTTCGCATGCAATTTCCAATATCTTAACAGGTCATCTGCGTAAGGCGGACCGGGTTGGTGGGTCTAGCGGGGTGTCTGAGCCCAAATTTTGGGAGGGGGTTGGTTAGGCACTAAAAACGCCCAAAAATCGCAATTTTTCGGCTAAAATCGTCAAGAATCGCTAATTTGGGCTGAAATACATACAGCTAAAAAGTGCTGTTTTACAGGCGACTTTGGCAATTTTTGTGTCTGAAATTGCAGAAAATCGCAAAAATTTGCTCAAAAAATTACTTGCCAGACAAATCGGAATGGGGGTCGGAAAAGTCGTCTCGAGGGAGGGGACCCCATCCGGGGGGTCTAGCCTAACTTGAGTGGGGGCAGACCCCCAGACTCCTCTGTTACATGTATGCTTAAAACCATGTTCAGACAAAGTCATTTTAAAAAGAATGGTCATGAATTTACAGCGAAAAATGCTGAGAAAGTTCGATCTCTGATTAAATTTTCAACTTACGTACACTAGAAATTTCAAGCAAAAGATGTTGTTTCACCAATTCGCTAAAGTGTGTCCAAAACTTTTTAAGTTCATTTTAGAATCTACTATTAAAATGCTATTAAAATACTATTAAAATTGTTATTTAATAGTATTAATATTAAATCTAAATTAAAACTAACAGGGGACTATTATATTAATATTAAATTAAAATTAAAATCGGCTAGTTCTATTATATTAATATTAAATTAAAATAAAATTTCACTATTAAAATAACAGTACCACAGGGTCGGTCATGATCCCACGGTGGTGCTGCATAGCAAGTGGCTAACAACACAGCAAATAAGGTGAAAGCATGAGAACTCATTGCGGCCTTTGTTAGCTGATAGATCAGATCAGTCAACCTGCAATTATAATGGGTTACAGTTTCGGCAGCCCAAACCTATCCGTTTCCCTAAGAAATCGAACGATTCTCAAAACGTTGCTACACGCATGTGCTTCATAGAACTTACATAACAGTTCTAGAGAATGGAGAACAACCAGTCTCTGCCAGAAACCACATTAGCAAAACATCAGCAGAGTGCAAATTACTCTGACCCACGCTGATACACAAAAGTCGGCACAAATAGCGGTAACTTTGTTCGACTGAACAGCATTGGCTGGCTAGCTTGTGCATTCTTTACTGTTAGCTGCTCTGCCTGCTAAACTTATAAAGATTGTCTTCATACATTTACTAGGGGGGTTGGGATTATCCCCTGCTGAAAAGGCCAAACCCCCTCACCCACCACCCCCGAGACAGGTTACGGGACCCCCAGACCCAAAAATACTGAATATTTCATTTTGCCAACAACACTTGTGCACTTGTTGTTGCCAACATAATTGTCATCATAAATAGCTGTTGTTATCATTGATCTATTGCTCGGCTCTAAATAAACTGCCACAATTTATCATTCGCATTTTACATTAACCTTCCCACGACCAGTTTAGTTTTGCACCTGTCATCACATCATGATAACCCAGCAAATCCTTCATTTGCTTTGCATGCAATCCTTTCTAAGTCATGTCGTCTCCCTTCTCCAAGTCTGAATACATCCGCCAATTTCAAATGTACATAATGGAAGGCATTTTTATATTGTTATCAAACTGTCTTGTAATACTGGCCGTCATAAGACACAGAGCACTCAGAGAACAGAAAGAATATATCATTGTCATTGGAATAATGTTTTCTGACGCTCTAAATGGTCTTGCCGCGCTTTCTGCGGGCATCTACCGTATTCGCCTGATTATTAATAACTCTCATGAACTTCTGGCGTCAAGAAGAGATTGCTTTCTGACTCTGCACAACCTTATTTGGATCGTTTCTTTTCCTTTACAAGGAGTCATGCTAAGTGTGGTATCATTAGATCGACTCCTGGCCGTTAGATGGCCTCTGCACTATTTGAAGTTCCCATTGTCTTATGCCTGGTTTGCCATAGGTATTCCAATAGGTTTTTGTTTGAGTTTTTTGGCCTCTGCAGGGGGATCCTTAGTACAAACTGAGTGTGACACCATAAAAATTTGTTTAACGGCTTACAGTATTCATCCTTTGTTATATCAAACTATGTACACTGTTCAGTTAGGTGGTACTATCCTAAGCATAGCTTTATATGGAATAGTTATATATCTATACAAACAGGAAACAAATCGTGTTAAAAGCATCGATATGTTTGCAGTGAGAACTCAAAGAGAACTGACCAAAAGTTTGGCTATCAGTTGCGGATTTACTTTGCTCTTTTTCGCTATACCAAATTTGGTGATTCTCATAACTCACATTGAAGATAGAGAATTATTCGACAGACTGGTAGTTTATGCATATATAATTAATAACATTAATCCGGTGATTAATTGGGCAATCTTGATGCTGAGACATCCGGATATAAAACAAGGATTGGCCACACTTTTCACCAACAAAACCATGCCAAGCACCTTACAAGCATGGAACAGAAATAGAATGGCTACTGCGACACAGCAGCGGAAGAAAACAACTGTCCTGAATGGAGGAAAAAGCAGAAGTCATAGGGCAGACTGTGCTAGTATTGATTCGATGTGATGTATCTGGTTGCTTGATTGATTGATTGTAGGGGGCGGTATAGGAATACCCCTAGCGTTAGGCCACCCATGGGCCCATCACGCAAACCCCATAGAAGTCACAGAACTTAATGGTGAGCTAGAGGTCAGGGAATCTCCTAGATTTTTTAATGAATCTCAGGAGATCTCTGAGCTCACAACTTCTAATATGCTCAGGTGACATAATGTCACCCCCTAGGGTACGCCTTCGAATTGCAACTAAGGCAAAGCATTGTCCTAGAAAGTGAAAGGCGGTTTCTTCTTCTTCCGCACAAAGCGCACAGAGAGAGTCCGCCGCCACTCCAATGGTCCTTAGGTGCTTATTAAGTCCACAATGGCCAGTAAGCACACCTACCACTATTCCTAAAACTTTGCGAGGAAGTTGCAAGAGCTTATGTCTGGTCCTCAGACTTGTGCCATCAATAAGCATCTTGGCCTGCCTGTAACTATCTAACGACCGCCAGTATGTATCTGGTTAATTTCAATTCAGTTTAAATAACTTTTCCGAAAACAAGAAGCAATATAGTTATGATGAGAAAACTGAAAATTATCGATTTTTGTAACGTTTGATTGGTTTTTGCATCATATACAATATACTGTCCTCAAAGTGACCCATATAGAAAATGGCTCAATTTGTACTAGAAAAGTGATGCAGACAGGTTGAAGTGCACAACTATTGGTTCAAGTGACGGACATGACCATACATGTAACAGGTCATCCGCCGAAGGAGGGAGGGGGTTGCGGCATTCTGGCGCCATGGCGCCAGCCGGGGGGGGGGTCTGAGCAACAATTGTGGGAGGGGGTTGGGCACTAAAAAAACGCTCAAAAATCGCAAAATATCGCTATTTTTGGGCTAAAAACCGTCAAAAATCGCTAATTTGGGCTGAAATACAGCTAAAAAGTGCTGTTTTACAGGAAATTTTAGCAATTTTTGTGTCTGAAATTGCAAAAAAATCGCAAAAATGTGCTCAAAAAATTACTTGCCAGAAAAATCGGAGGGGGGGGTCGGCGAAATCGTCTCGGGGTGGGGGGCCCCATCCGGGGGGTCTGGCCTAAGTTGGGTGGGGGCACATCCCCAGACCCCCCTGTTACATGTATGGACATGGCCAAAACATTGAGACTAAAAGTTCTGAGGCTGTGTACATGTTGTATAAAAATTTCAGCGTAATTGATTGACAAACACAAAAGTTACAGCAAAACCAAACTCCAGATAGATAAGTAGCCCAACTATGTCGTGTTTATAAGATTATTCAGTTAAAGCTTTATCTGCTGTTGACTATAAGGACACAAATATATTTTAAGAGTTACCAAGCAGTATAACAATGTTTCCTGGCATTAAGCATTCGACAAACAGCACCACAATTGATTTCGTCAAAATAGTCAACGGCATTCTTCAGTAGAAATTCACAAGCCACTTGATTCAAAGCTTTCAAGTTGATATGGCGAGCTCTCATAAAAATTGTGCCGGCTTTAGAGGTTTCAGTCACAAAATACAGACCAATAATCGTTACCAATAGCTTAAACATCGCGTCTAAAACTGGCAAAAACGCTACCAAGTCAGCACCAGTAGTTTACACTTGGTGTTACCTGCTTCTGCGTAGGGGGATATCTAGAGTCAGCAAAATATTTATTAGGTGACAAGGCAGATCTAAAAGAGGGAAGCACTACTTGGACAGCTGTAAGCCTGTCAATGCCTTGGGATTTGGCCTAATTACAATGTCCAATTTATAGCTCTCCCTAGCTTAATCTAAAAGTCATTCGCTGACACAAGACACGCAATAATCTGGACCAATTTGCGTCATGCGTCAGGGTATGACAGACCATTAGTGATGCAACCGGGTCTCGTGGTATTTCCTGAAGAACCGGGAATTCCCGGTATAACCCTTACTAGCAGAAGCTACTTCATTTGGAGTAGTACCCCACATACATAGAATCACACTTTGCGTGCGGTTGTTTTTAGCAGAAATGTGATTGGAAAATAAAAGTGCAAAAAAGTGATTGGTCAGTCACGCATTTTTGTCAGACGAGCACAGAGCTGCATACAACGCGTGATTGGCCAGTCACGGTTTTTTTGAAAATTTCAGTGATTTTAAAAACATATTTTGCGTGATTACCATTTTTAGGCAGGCATTGCATGTCCGTATGGCCAGGCACGCAAAAAATTTCTGCGTCTAAGAGATAACACCTTTTTGACTGCTGCAAGTCACTCAAATCGGTGAACCGATTTGCACCCCTTACTTCAGCTGCAAATATTTTTTATACTGGGTATAGTTACTGTTGCTATCGGTATTCAAATCTCAATTGCGTATGGGAAGTATTTTTTTTTAAATACCCATACCCGGGTATGGGTATGGGCATGGGTAGATATTTTGAAAATACCCGGGTATCTGGTATTTTATATTAAAATCGTTGAAACTGAAATTAACATGTGTTTGCGCGATTTTTCTAAACTGGCTGTAAACCCTGGAGTGTAAACAAAACTGAAAAGAAAGGTAGCACGTAAGACGCTTTAGAGCGTTGATAACGAAACTTTTGCGTGCACACACCGTTTAATTGCAGCTCAAATTGGTGGCTATCAGTAAAGCAAGGTGCGACGTTAGGTGCCCTTCTAACATTTTGTAAACTGCTCCATTAGACCGAACATTATTTGTCTGTCTGCTGGTCGACGTGTATTCCATGAATAGAATGACATTCTCCTACTCCATTCTCTTTATGTATGTTTTCTATATATGTACATTCTCTAGTTTTAGCTTTTTGGTTGACTGTGATTCTGGGTGGAAAATAGGTTTCCCCCAAGTGAGTTCAAAATTTTAGTCCAATGAAAACCGGACTGGGCGTGTGGAAAAATCGTGTCTGGGGAGAGGCTTGGTCTTTGCCGACGGGGGACAATCCTGCCTCATAACCTACTTGTTCATGCATGAGTTTAAAAAGTTGGTACACATTGAAAACCACACTTAAAACCGTGCAACTAAAACAAAATTTTTGTAGTGATACAAATGCGAAATTTGACGCTCTTAAAGTAATGAATATAGCAAATTTAGGATGTACTTATTTGGGAATCCTGTACTATTATGAAAATGTTATGATCTATAGGCCATTCACAATCCACTCGGTTTCTGTTTTGTGCAAAATTTTTCGATTCTCTTAGATCCGTTCGTTTCTAGCTGCCGTACTCGACATAGTCTTTAGTTTCTCAACACGAAAACACTATCTATCTACTACGGTAGCCAATTTTCAGAGATGAAATGGAAGTAGCGGCGCTGCTGTTTTTCGCTAAAAAGTAAGAAAACGTTCGGCAATAGTGGGACACTATCCCCCATTAGCGAAAACCTACCTGATTTAAGCTGAGGTTAGATCCTAAAATTCCTAAAGATAGATCCTAAAGGTACGTTTAACTTCATCCCAAGCCTAATCCCCAATCAATGTAGAAGCCTAAAACTTGTCGCTTTTAAAGAGGCAGTCAGTCGCTTTTAAAGAGGCAGTCAGTCGCTTAGATCTTTCGTGTTTTACTAATAGATAGGCTTGGGTTATAAAATAGCTATTACATGGCTAACTCAATGCCTTTTCCTTGACTCATATCGCTCTTATCGTCACTTTGTACTTCTATGCTACTGTACATGTGTATGTCTGGGAATAAACTTACTTACTTACTTTGTTCACAGTGCTGAACAGAAGCTGGTACTTCCAAATTGGTGGGGGGTAGTGTCGATGTATCAAAATCGGAGCATCAGTGCGTTATGCATAAGTGAAATGCACGCTGCTTCCCTCGCAATTCTGCAGCGAAACCTAGCTTAGCCTGTACAGGGTATATAATGAGTAAATAATACTTTAGATTGCTCATAAGTGAATTTCCACTCTTGGTGGAAGTGACTCGCAGCCACCATGCCACTCTGAATCTCCCAGGTAAACTATTACTGCTGAATCATGCTGAACTGAAAACGACCAACGTAAAGAAGCAACAACACCACAAAGTGTGATAGCAATGACTATATACTTAGTCGACAAACCCTACCCGCAAACTCAATAGATGGAAGCCAAATTTCAGCATTGGGTCGGCCGTTCACTCTGGGATCATTGTATGATGCTCGCACAGACCGAATAGTTGAACCAGGCGTGAAACCCTGGCGCCAGTCAACTCTGGAGACGGACCTGGTAGACAGAGCCATGCCCATGACCAGTTCCCAACTGCTGGCTGACACATCCTTCACCCACAAAGCAAACGTACTCGGTGTATCTGGTGCAATCAAACTCAGTGTCCGGGCAGGTCTAGTCCCAGTGTCCGGCTCTGGTGAGGGCGTCTCTCTGTTCTTGCAGTTGTTTTATAGAAGATCCCTTTAGCAAGCTATCTAAACGAAGAAGCTACATCCCAGCATGCAGCTGAGGTGAGCTTCATCTACAAACGGAGAACTCACATGCAGGAGCTGTCAATGGAGCACATAAGAAACATTGAGTTCCCCGATGTCTTTGACAGAGTCTCTGAGGCCACCCACGTTGTCACCAGAATAGAGTTTGGGGCCTATGCTGTGTTCAGATTCAGACAGGCTGTGTCATCTTTGGAGGAGCGCAAAGAATTGGAGGGCAGGCTCAAAGCCGAGTTGTCAGCTGGTATTGGTAAGAGTTGAATTTGTGCAGCCAGTCTGATGATCAGAAATGTTTTCCAGCTTCTATAAACGGAAAAGCGGAAGTAGCCACACAAGGAATGATTAATAACTTGACCTCATTGTCCTGCGAGTTCTTTGGCGATATTGACCTGCCGAACCCCCCAACAACCTTTGCTGATGCCTTGAAAGCTTATCAGGAACTGTCTGCCAGAATAAACAGGACCACAGCCGTTCCCATAACCATCTACTTGTCTCCAGTTGAGAAACTGCATCCAGGGGCTGCCGGAACATATCAGTGCATCAGTAAGACATTGCAAGAGAAAGTGGAAGAGACAATGAACAACTACGCAAAGATCAGACAAGACATTGGTGACCTGGGCTACACCAATGTTAATAAGGCTCTGCCCTTGTTCCGAGAGCAGACAAGAAAATTCAAGTTGGCCTTGGAGAGTGACCGGGACCGGTTCCGTTTCACTCTTCAAGAAGTACTGCCCGAAATGAGGGGCGGCGATCTAAGTCAGAGACCCAAACTGCAGCGAGTTCTGAGCAAGACTCAACAGAACGTTAACCGGATGAAGTACTGGGTCAGAATGAAAAGGCAGGAGGCAGCTGCACTGAACAATGTGGTCAGCTGGAATCCTCAACTGCTCTTTACTAAGCCGGCACAGTTTGAAGATATCTTGTACCGATTCCAACATGACACTGAGTATGTGGTGGCATTCACCATGTACTTGTATACAGACCCTGACCCCTTTGTTCAATGTATCAAGTACAAGTGCTTCACTGAGTCCGATGGTGCAGCTTGTACAGACCTCAGCTGCAACAGGCACAAAAAATATACATCCTGGCTGCTGAATAAAGCAGTGACTGCTCAGTACCGCAGTTCCTTGAGAACCTTCAAGAAAATGGCGAACCAGAGTGCACTTAACCCACCGAGCACAGTTTTTGCGATGAGAGAGGCTGCCGCTGAGAGCAGAGGACCCAAAGTAGCTGTGGAAGTGTTCGTCGATGGAGAGCTGTCTGAGACCGAATTTACCCTGTTCACTATCACAGACATTCGTGCTGCCAACAACAATGTTTCATGGACCGTGACAGGGCGCAATGACTCACATTTCAAACCTGCTGAATTTGTTGTGAGATCTACAAGTCTGTCTGGTGTTTGGAAGTCGAACAGTCGCCGTACAAACAACACCTCAATTGTGTTGTCTCAGACTGGAGGTAATGAATGACTCATGTTTGTTTCTTATGAGTAAGACTATGGTCTGTGGTGCAAACGTACAGGTGAGAAACAGAAAACACACTAAGTAGCGCGCAAGACAGTGGTGTAGGTGACTGGAAACTTCTTTAGCAGCAAAGCATTTGTAGCAAAATGCAGTGTGCGGTCCTTCTGATCTGTGTTCATTGTGAATTGTTCACTTTTCAGAGGTTGAAGTTGAGATACTGGCTGTCTGCACATTTGGTGTTTGTGGTCTTGGGGCTGTCACTCTAAATATACCTCCTACTGTTGGTAAGTCCTAGAAGAGTCGTGTAAAACGGAGTTTTTAGAGGCATACAGTAAGCTATACTATATATGACGCAGGGAGAATCAGAATTCAGAGGGATTCTGAATCTCCCTAGGAAGAAGTAGAATTCCGTCTCTCACAGTGGTTTTAGGGTATCTGTCTAGTTGACGACTCTTTTACATACAGGTTCTATCTACAAGAACAACTTTTACAACCTCTCTGGTTCCTATCTTAGTTGGCACTTCATTAGCTGCTATCTGCTCATCAGGCGCAAACTGCCGTGAAACAAGTCTTCATCTGTGTGAGCAATTAGGGTCAATGTTAGGCTGAGGTTTAGATTTGGTCAGGCTTAGGATCAATGTTAGTATACGGCTTCTTAGACATAGTCTAAGGTCTTAGGGTTTAGACTTAAGCTTACGTAGGTTCAGGTAGGCTATGGCTTAGGCTAAGTTCGATTCCCCGCTATCACTACACATCCTAACGTTTCCACCTTTCTTGCCATTTAGAATAAGTTTAGCTTAAGGTGGGGCTCAGGCTTGGTCTTAGCGTCAAGCGTCTCAACTCCTGTATTCGGTTTTTTTCAGCTGTGCCCTTTGGCTTTCTGATCAGTGGCGGTTGGGGTGAAGCAGAGAGATCGATGGAAGTGTATTACCCAGACAATCCAGACAAAAACTCTCTGCTCAACGTTCAACTGCCTCAGAACAGACGATACCACACTTCTGAGTACTTGAATGGAACTGTCTACCTCATTGGAGGACACAATGGAGGGAGAGGGAGGAGAACATTGAAGAGTGTGCTCACCTTTGACCCCTCAACCAACCGACTCTCCAGTGCTGCTGACATGCAACAACATCGCATGGATCATGCTAGCACTGTTCTGGGTGGAATGCTCTATGTGTGTGGTGGAGAAGAAGAATATGCAAGTAGCAAAACTCTGTCATCGTGTGAGCGGTTGCACCATAACCACTGGCGCTCAACTGCCTCGATGGCAACTGAGAGAGAAAATCTGGCATTGGTGGCAGTTGAGGGACATATGTTGGCCATCGGAGGGGTGAATCAGATCAATGGAAGTCTGAGAACAGTGGAAAGCTACTCTCCTAGGTCAAATTCTTGGACAACCGTCGCTCCCATGCACAGGTATCGATACGCTCACTCAGCCACAGTGCTCAATGGCCAAGTCTACGTGTGTGGCGGATGGAAAATGTCCTCGTGTGAGCGCTACGACCCGATCAGCAACAGTTGGACTCATATTACATCGATGAATAAGAGTCGGGAACACTTTAGTTTGTTGTCAGATGCGACTAGACTGTTTGCTGTTGGAGGAAAAGGAAGAGAAGGAGATGAAATGAAAACCGTGGAGGTGTTCGATCCAAACACAAATAGATGGACTGTACTCAAACAATCACTCATACATGGAAGAAAATACAGTTCAGCTGTGGTTATCAATCAGTCTGTGAGCTTGTGTTGAGACTCCTCTGTTTTCTGGATTTCTTGACTGGCTTTTTGTTAAATAATATTATAATATAGGAAACATCTGTTAAAGATGAATTATAGTTTTAGTTTGTCATGTCAGTGTATAATAGTTACCCTTTCAGATAGCACATAATATTGTGAAGTGCATTTTATGAGGGTTGTTTGTTGTTAAAGTTGCCTGATTATATGAAAAATTACATTTTGACTGGTCCTTCTAACCTAGTATATTGACCCAGTTAATCAGCCTATAGTTTTAACTGCAAATTATTGGCACCTACTGTATGTGATGAAAGAAGTAGTAAGCTCCGGTTCACTGGGGGGGCAGTGACGTAATCTCCGATTACGTCATTGCCCCACCCAGTGATCTCAAGACGGACCTCTGACAGAGGTCTGTCTTGAGATGCCGCCTTACTACGTCACTGCCCCCCTCAGAATTTGGGTTTGTTTTTGCCGGAAATATAAATTGCCCCCTCAGAATTTGGGTTTGTTTTTGTTGGGAAATTTGGTGGTTGAGAATTTTGTTGGGCATTTTTGGTTGGGAAATTTGGTGGTTGAGAATTTGGTGTAGTAAAGCAGTACTTACCAATTTCAGCGAAATCACCGGTCAGATGTGAGACTGTGTATAAATGTTAGTTTCACAAATTCTCTGAGGTAAGTTTAAGAATTTTGTCTTTGGTAACTGTTTCACAAGAATATTTCGCCATCAGAATTTGGGTTTGTTTTCGGCGGGAAATTCAAATTTGAAAACAGAAATTAAATAGAAAATAAATACAAAATGCGAAAATAATTGTAAAAACAAATGTAATTAAAAATAAAACACGTTTAGAATCGGCGCCCAAATTTTTAAACAAAAATAAAACAAAGAATTGTTAGAAAATAAATACAAAATGTGAAAATAATTAAAAAACAAATGTAATTAAAAATAAAACACATTTAGAATCGGCGCCCAAATTTTTAAACAAAAATAAAACAAACAATTGCTAGAAAATATATACAAAATGTGAAAATAATTAAGAAACAAATGTAATTAAAAATAAAAAACGTTTAGAATCGGTGCCCAAACATCGAATTTGGCTGTCAATTCGTGAAAAACCCTCAGGATTTCGAGATTCACATTCCCGACCTTAGGATTACAAAGATCTCACTAAGATCATCGATCTTCTCCGATCTGCACAAAGATTTAGCGATCTTCACTGAAGATTTGTCGCTCTTTACTGGAGATTTCACCGGTATTGCGCTATTTCCCTATAGTTTGGGTAGCTGTGTGTATGGCTGGTGTATATATGGGCTATATAGCACCAAAACATGACATATAACACCACGATTATCTAGATTTCACTAAGATTTCGCAAGTTTGCATTAAGATTTCACAAGATTACACTAAGATTTACTGAGATTTCACAAAATCTCACCGCTATTGCACTATTTCCCTATATTTCAGACAGTCGCATATATGGCTTGTGTGTATATAGCACCAACCACATGACCTACTAGCACTAAAATTTACAAGATTTCATAGATTTGCAAGATTGCACAAGATTTACTAAGATTTCACAAAATCGCACTGCTATTTCCCTATATTTCAGACAGTCGCATATATGGCTGGTGTATATATAGCACCAACAAATGACATATAGCACTAAGATTTACCAAGATTTCACTAAGATTTCGCAAGATTGCATTTAGATTTACTGAGATCACACTGAGATTTGTTAAGATCACACTGAAATTGCATAAAATCTCACCGCTATTGCGCTATTCTATAGTTTGGGCAGCTGTATATATCGTTGGGATACGTGCTGGCTTATATTGGACACAAACACCAAGATTACACTGAAATCACACTGAGATTTCACAAGATTTCCCTATATTTTGGTCTGCTGTATATTATTCTGCTAACTAACCGGCCCTGGTCAGTATTTAAGCCCAGCTTTTTGACAGATTGCTCATTGTATGTGTTTGTCTCGACAAGAATGGGTGACAGCAAACTCGATTTGGCAGAGCTGTTTGGGGAAGACGAGAAAGCGAAAGCGGCCCAAGACAAGGAGAAAATGCCCAAAAAACGAAAACGTCAGCCAAAGTCCAACGCTAAGAAACGGGTGAAAATCGAGAAAAGTAGCAATGAGGCGGCCGGCAAACCACTGGAAGAGGTGGAAGAAGACAGTGAGGAAGAAGCTAACTGCCGTTGTGTGGTCTACATTTACATATAATTAACGAATAAAAGTTTTTCACTTGTTGGCTTCTTGCTCAGATCGCACCAGGATTTCCCAAGATCGCGCCAGGATTTCCAAAGATCGCGCCAGGATTTCCAAGATCCG